>JAPMOR010050641.1:62348-108962 GCA_026543865.1 Argiope aurantia | reverse complement strand
TATATATATATATATATGCGGTGTTTGTGGCTCAAAATTATATGATTTTAGGTGTTCAAAAAATGTAACTCTAAAGTTAATATATTATAATATATTATATCACTAATATAAATAATAATTATATATAATAACATCATATTTAAAAATAAATTCTATATTTTCAAAATACTGTTAAAAAAACCATGAAGAGTTTAAAAAAATCGTAATTTGTAAAGGTCTCATTCTCCCTTTATGTATTTTACTTTTTAACCAAATAATCCAATAGAGATTCCCTTGAATCTCAATGAATTTAGGAAAAATTTGAATTGCTTAGCGATTCAAACACACAGTTTACAAATAAAATACAATGGTATGCATAAAACTGATACTATCTGTGGTTTATTTTATTCATTAAGAGCATAAAAAGCAACTGAGTCTATAAAATACTCTTATTAATCAGCATAGCACATAAAATTATTTTACCGAAATTTAATATATAAGTTAAATTATTCCCAGTTTTGTCTCTTGTATAGTATTAAGAAAATAATTTCTTTGGTGAGTTAATTGCAATAATATTGTCTATATTTATTGTTCCCATGAAAATTACTGAAAAATGAAAGTCATTTAAACGATAATAATGTATCAATTATTAATTGAATTCTGCTAAATTTGACAACGGAAAAGAATTGCCATCTAAAATATTCCTGCTCCCCAAGTATCCGATTTAATGAGTGTCAATAAATGATAAATAAAAAAATTAATAGGAAGAGAGTATTTTTTCTTTTTCTTTTTTACTAATAAAAGCTATAAGTTTTTTTTTAATAACTGATGCATAAAATAATTTGAAGCTTTTATGTTGTAAATCGTAATAAAACGCATAAAGATTGTATTATTTAAATGCCTTTTTTTCACTGGTAAATGTTTTATCTGATTAACTAAACGTTTTCTCCCGTGTTCAGTTCTCCGGAGTTCCAATAGAATTAGTTGACGAAACTGCATATCAATTACTGTCAAAAGCAGATTTCCACAGAGAATATCTGGCGAAAAACTTCCGAAATGGTATTGGGACTCTTCCGTACGTGTCATAAACGTCCAATAAATCATTTGTAGCTCATTGAAAAAAGGATCTGAAGTGATCTGTCTAGGTTTGCTAAGAACATATTAACTGTTGGCAAAAATATTTGGTGGGAAAATGTATTGGTATTTTAACTAAATTCTGATGCTTAAACATAAGGAAAAAAACTTCTGTTTGTGTGTATATGTGTTGACGCTGTACAAAACAGACCGTTAGATTTGTATCTATCTAATTTGACAAATATTTACATTGGAGGGTAGAAACTGGCTTTTCGGAAAGTTATTTTTGTATCATAATAATTTTGGAAGTTATTACTCAAATTGAAAAAAAAAAGAAAAAAAATAGAAATCCTTGATTTTTTAATAAATTAAAACTTAAATGAAAACTTGGAAAAAATCACACTACCAACTACTACCGCACATTTCTACCAATAAATTTTATTTGTTTAAAATTTTGTAATTCTAAGAACAATGGTCTATATTGTAAAATGGACTGATGGATGTAAACATATACATATTTTTACTTTTATTCTTAGCAGAAAATCTTACATTTCGAATGAAAATTCGTAAAGTCTGAATATTAGATAATTTAATTTTTGAAATTTCAAAAATAATTTTTTAAAGAAAAATTTTGTGTTTTCCATCCGATTTAAAGCATAAACTTCAGTTAAAAACCCATTTTTAGCTAAAAATAATTTTTTTGTCTTATCTGAAAATCTATTATGTGAGTTTTTATTTATTTTATGATAATTGCAATTGAAATTCAAGTCAGAGTTATTAAATTTACATGTATATAAAACTACATACCGACAGACGATAAAATATTGGATAAATATCATTCAAAATTTGTAAAAGAAACTTGGTAGAGAATTCCTTTCTTTTTTTTATCGTTGCATTTTTGAATTATAGCATTTATATTCATGCAAAAGTGCAGGGTGTCAGATGTTCAACCCCTTTACAAATTTTGATAAAATTTTCGAAAGGACATGTACTTTAGATGCTACATCTATGTACCAAATTTTACTTATCTAGCTCCTTTCTTTATCGTGTTCCCTTTCTTTATCGTGTTCACTTATACTCGTCCAGATATAAAAATATAGAGAAAGTTTCTCTGAATGGATTTCGTTCAAAATTTAACAGAAAATTGCAAATTTGATGCCACAACAACATATCTTCTAACTCAAAATGTTTGAGTTATTCCATTTTACAGCAGACAGTCATAAGTTCAAAAAATGTGTTTCTCGGATTCAGGGGAGTCTGAAACACGAAGATTCGTCAGAATCTCGTGTTCAAATTTTTTTATAGAAAACGATACTTTCTTTCTCTTTGCATAGTACTTCGCATATGTGAAAATGAAAAATAAGTTTTAATAAAATAAAGTTCATTCTAATTCTAACCTGAAAATCTGTTACATCCACGTATTGTCGACAAATTCAGATCGTTGCTGGCAGATATGAATGAAGAACAAGAATTGAAATAGAACATGGCGTAGCAAAACACTTTGAGAGGACGAAAATCGTGAAAAATACATGCAGATTTCGACCTCATTCTGAAACGACTAAAAGTACAATGATGACTACAAAAATATTTGTTTGATTAATTATTACAAGAGTTGCTGGAAATGGCGACCACTGACGTCTTTGCACAATCTGTGATGGCGTAAAAAAACACTTTTCGGATACGCTCGAAGTTCATAAGTACTCATGTACTTATCTGTACATAAGTACTAATCTGTGAAATTCACCATTTTGTTTATAGGCGTCGCATAAACGAGTAATTTAAGGTGACCACGTATGACAGAATCCTTTAATCACGTTAAGATTCTCACATTAAGATCTGGCGAGCAAGAATGGCAATCCATGTGAAATAATGGTTCCCAAGCATTCAATCCACCTCCTTATGCTTGTGACTTTGAGATTTTTATCCTCTTATCGTGGTTTGCTACATAGTTTCATTGCAATTTTTATAATTCCTGATTCTTATTAACTGCCTCATATTACCTTGCACATATATTGATACTAATTACATTATACACATACTATATATATTATCGAAAATGAAAAAATTACAAGTTCAGTTATAAAATAATTTTTATCCCGAAAGCTTTAGTAAGTTTTCGACGGTTGTGTAAAATACTTTTATCTTGAGAATTTCTACTCAAACTCTCTATGAATTTCTTTAATATTTTAAAAGAACATTTCTTAGCCAAATATTAATAATTCAAAAAGGCAGAAGTATATTTCACGTAGTCCACTACTTACAGGAATTCAAACAAAAATAAATTGCACAGTGTCTTATAGTAATTTATTATAGTAATATCTTCTATACATAGTATAAAATGAAGTTTCCTGAAAGCGTCTGTATGTTGAAACCCTAAAAACTCGAGAAATACTTAACTAATTTTGGAGATATTTGTACCATTTTGTAGAGTATTTATTGGGGAAGGTTTTAGTATATTGAAGTCATATCAAAATAAAAAAAGGAGTTTTATAATTGCGATTTTAATTATTTTCCTACTACGATTCGCGCATGCGTAAAGCAGCAGTATCTGTGCTTTGCACTTATCCGCGCATGAGCGGAAATCTCAAACTTCGTATGTCCAAACAGCAAGAGCTGTGATATTCATATGCGATACATTTCTTTGTTTACTTCTGATTTTAAACAGCGATTCAAATCTCATTATCCCCAAAAGAAGGAAATTCAACCTTGGCCGGAGCACATTAAATAAAAAAAAATAAAAAAAACGCTTCGTTTGTTGCGCGATAATGAAAATGTAGAGGAAAGAAACGTTAGGTTAACGAATATCAGAGAAAGAATGTCCACACATTCTTTAAAGCAGAGTTTTGCTGAGCGAAGAAACCGGCTCCCATTAAATCGCACTGCAATTGAATTACAGAGACAGAATGAATCTCGCCTGTTTGCTGACAGAGAAAGACATTTAAATTTGAGACACAGGAGAAGAAGTGAAAGAACAAACGTTCCTGATATTTGTACCGAAAAGGAATACACCGCTCTGAATTTCGATCCATGTGTGGACTACAGAAATGATGCCTCGGTTTCAATAGGGACAATGTCTATAGTCTGCCCATATTGTTCAGCTGTGGGAACAACTTTGATATACAGTCATTTTCGCCAAAAAATAATTCACCGCCAAATTTTATCGAAATGGCCGAATGTGGCGAGAACGGCAGCAATAGGGTAATGGTGGCAAACATGACACCGAAAAATTGACAACTTCGCAAGGCGCAAAATGACTGTATATCAGAGCTTAGCCCAGCTTTAAAATGGAAATATGGGTAAAATCCTAGATGGGCCCACCTCTTGGCGACTTTTTGAAATCTCGCCAAGTTGGCTACTTGCTAAGAGAAGACCGTCTTACAGGTTATCACAGCAACTCCAGAATCAATCCGCGCGCTAGCACGTTTTTCACAACAAATCAGGTAATATTTAAAAAAAAAAATATTTATAAAAAAATTAACACTTACCATAAATTCGTTTTCTAATAAATTTCTAAAAATAAGAATTTCAAGTGCAATAGACTAAATTGTCTTAATGAATCATGTTAGCTAGAATTTGTAGTTTGATGCTTTTGCTATTCATTTTTATGAGAAAATAGCAATTATCAATACCCGTTTTAAAAGCAGTATTTTAATGGTGTAATTTTATCTTTTTTTCCGTTTTGGAAGTATTTGTAAGGTAACAGATATTTGAAATTGTGCATTTTGTTGTTCTACAATTGTAGTATTCATCTACTTATGTTGAATGGCTTAAAAAGATTCTTTATTCACTTTTAACGAATGCAAAACATGCTAGTTAATATTTATGAAAGTTAATTTTTCAAATAAGATGCTCAGTAGTTAAAATTGTAACTAAAAATAATTGAAATAAAATCTTTA
This sequence comes from Argiope aurantia, assembly GCA_026543865.1. NCBI lineage: Eukaryota > Metazoa > Arthropoda > Arachnida > Araneae > Araneidae > Argiope > Argiope aurantia. The sequence goes on along the minus strand of JAPMOR010050641.1, from coordinate 104,013 downwards.
CAATTTATAAAACAGTCATCATTTTCTCTCCACATTTAGGGGATTAATACGTTTTTGAAATTAAATTAACATTCATACATCATTCAATCATCGCTCTCTTGCATTCAATAAAGTTAAAAATTCACTTGTCCATTCGCTTGCCATTTTCAACCGGTACAGCACAACAACTTCTCCAAAGAGATTATAAACATAAATGTCAGAAACAATCACCTTTTTTACGTCTTTTCCAACGAAATCCAACTATCGCGTATGAATACATATTAATTAACCAATGAGATTCAAAAAAGGCGCTAAAGGCCGTTAATCCTATAAGATTCCAGACAGTTCGCCATATCCGTCTAGGTTGTCACTTTGGCGACGTTATCTCCACTCGTTTGGCGAGAATTGAAAAAGGCGCCAAGAGGTGGGCTGTGCTAGGATCCACCCGAAAGATGAATCAAAAGGCATGTGTTGTTGAAAATTGAAACCATTTTAACAGTCTAAAAATGGAACAGCACTGATATACAGTCATTTTCAACCTAAAAGTTTATCGCCAAATTTTAGCGAAATGGCTGAATGCGGCGCCAACGGCAACAATAGATTTCCAATCGTGAGGTTCCGAGGAACACTGTAGCAGATTAACGGAAATTTAGAAAGAAAAAAAAAGTCAATAAATGCAGTAAAATGAAATGCATGCAAAAAAATTTAATCAAAAATAATGAAAGTAAGCAGAAGAAGTATGTGCAACAGGAAAAAATTAAGGGAAATGAACAGGAAAGATCGAAAGACAATAGTATACAGTAACATAAAAAAAAAAGGTAGCCATGTAACCATAAACAAACAGCCACCGGAAAATTGCCTATCTCACAAGGCGCCAAATGACTGTATATCAAAGCTTAGCCCTAAATATGCATTTCTGAATATGTGCTATAAAAAATTGTTTTGTAGTTATTTTTGATGATTTCTAAATATCTTTTTGATCCCGCATGACATGCCCAAGTCATATCGGGAGGAGGTTAGACTTAAGTCTAAAGCTAATTTTTCCTCTTAGATGTTATGCCACGGGCATTAAAAGATGCAATTAAAAAATGCATTCATGCATTAAAAAATGTATAGTAGTAAGCTGATATTTCATTCAGTAAGATTTAAGCTAGACCACAAATATTCGATCTTGGGAGAGCTATTTAAAAAATAAATAGCACAGGAATTTACATTTTTTTTTCTGTTTCGAAGAGAAGATTCTTAATAAATAACACTGAATCTGTAAACTTGCTGTCTTTCAACAGATTATTAATAGACAGTAGATATTAAATCACAAAATGTCTAATGAAAATCAAATACCATCTCTATATCGCATTTATTATGAATTCGTTATAGCATTGATATGAAAGCATGTCACAGAATGCTTTGAACCAACTTCTTCCACGACTTTTGTTTTTACTTTCTCGTATACGAAATATAGAGAAAGTATTGCAATCATCAAAAAATTCGAACCCGACACTTAGATGAATCTTCATGTTTTAGACCTTACTTTAAAAAAACACTTTTCGGAACATGTCCGTCTGTCTGTGACAAAGATAACTAACTCAAAAGCCTTTAGAGCTCGACGAATAAATTTCATATATGATCCATATATCAAATTTGTATATTTCTAGCAAATTTCGCGCAAAATCTACTCAAAGAAAGTGTATCTGTCCGGCCGTTGGAATATAAGTTAACACGATGACTACAAAACGAAGAGAGCTAGATAGATAAAATTCGGTATACATGTTTACCATCTATAGTGTAGACACCCATCAAATTTTGTGCCAAATGCAATAAGGAGTTGTCGGTTTCTATCTTCAGAAGCAGGCAAACGCGATGACTCAAAAACGCAGTGACTTAAATATACCAAATCTGATATGCGACTACAATTGCAGTCCTCTGTCAAATTTTGGTCTCAATAGATTTGGAAAAATGCGTCCAAAACAAAATTTCGATTTTATGACACTATTAACGACATGCCAGGAATTAACCGCATAAAACTTCTCCAACGATGATAAGATAGATACAATAAAAATGCTAAATTCATGTCAAAGATTAATGTTTCGTAATTATTGCGCGCTAGTGCCATGCAAAGTTTCCCTGGGCTAATACCTTGATTAGAGTATGGGAGATAGTCTTCAGCCGATCACTTCTCCTAGTTTTTAAAAAATTATTTAGCCGCTCTCTTTTATCAAGTCCTGATTATGAAATAACCAACGGCTTAAAGGCATTTTTGCAGTATTTTCAGAAAAATATAATTTTTTTTTCTCTTTTGATTCACAAAAGCAATGTATTCGAACTTATTTAAATTTGTTTAAAAAAAAAGTCCTCCCTTCATATTCAGGAATTTGTCATAGATGATAGGAATTTGTCATGAAGATGATTGTAATCTTTCCCAACCACTCCTTCAGTTGGTGAAAAGGTTTACAATTCAACAATCCTGTCAAAGTTTATATTTGATTGTTTAGAATGTGTTAAAAAAATCTGCAACTCATTATCTTCATTTCTTACCATTTTATTCGAAATTACGAATTAATTTATATTTTTAATGCTTGGTGTGTAGGTCAATAGTGGCGGCTAAGAAAGGCTAACACTTATCAAAATGCTAAAGGAAAAAAATACTGCTTTAAAACGAAAGTGGCAGAAACCCACATTTTTGAAAGCACCGTGTGATGAAATTTCCGACCGTCATCATATATGGCACTGAAAAACTATGTATAGATATTAATGTAAAATCAATAAAAAAAATTTGATTTTCGGAATTTAAAGGGGGTTATTGGCTAACAGCCGAAAATAACTAAATTTGCTCTTGTTTTGCACAGTTTGCATTTGAAATTTAGTTACACTTCGTTCATTAATTTTAGCTGCACACATCGAGAAACAAAGAAAATTATTTTATAGACCATCTTGTATTTTTATATATGAAGTTACACGATAAGAAAGAAATGGTCGCCCCAAACGAATTCTTCATCATTGCTAATCTCATTCAATTTAACTATATTTACCTCAAATCTTTTAAAACTACTCAGCTAAAATTTTATAACGAAATATATTCCATATGCAATAAGAGCTTATTGCATATGGCGCGTTCTCCCCAAACTTTTCTGGCATACTTTTTAATAAAGACGTTTACTCTTCTTCCACATAAAAATGTGGACTTTGACACAGAATTTTATTTTATCATATATGAGAGTTGTGAGATTCATAGTAAAGAAATCCGATACTTGTATATTAATCGCAAAGCGTTCGCGAACAATATTTACAAAATATTCGAATTTTGGCCTAATGCGAGATTTTTTGGCGATTTTTTTTAATAATTACTGGCATGTAGTTATAAACAAGTATCAGAAGACCAAATACTTATTTTGGAAGCCTTTTATCTCATCGAGTGAAACCAAAATTTGGCATAAAACTACAATTGCAGTAAAAAAAAAAAAAAAAAAAAAAATCAATTACGAAATTTTATATAAGTCATTGCGTTTTTGAATTTCCTCATTTGCATGAATGCGAAAGTACAGACCAACATACAGTCGATCTTTTGACAAATTTGATATGAATCTACATTTCAAATGCCAAACCTGAGTATCAAATTTTATCTGCTTAGCTGATCACATTTGGTAGTTATGTTCATAAATACTCCGACAGCCAGACTTCCTCTGACTGGATTTCGTTCAAAATTTGACAAGAACCTACAGATTTACAGTTAAGTCTGTATACCAAATTCCAACCTTTTATCGTGTTTCAAAGCTTAATTAAATCCATTCGATTTGATAAAGCTTAATCAAATCGAAAAGCTTATTTCAAAAATAAGCTTTTTGGATTCAGAAAGGTTTGAAGTGAGAAGATTAATCAAAACCACGAGTCCAAATTTTTTGACGACGTCGCACGTTTTTTTCTTCTTCATACATGAGAAAATAAACAATATCGCCATTACTTTGATTTAACATTATAGAAAAAATAAAATGATTAATATTTTTAAAAAAATTATATTTGCCTCAATGAACTTCGCGACTTTACTTCCAAAATAGTGCAATAGCAAAATAGCAATTTCCTGTTTATCAGAATCTAAGTGCATTTTTCATTCAGAAATTATAAAATGTTTCATTACAAATTTGATACACTCATTCTACAATATGATATTCACCGGCGATGCATCAACTTTTGCACATAATATTAATGAGCTGGAAATAGCAGAGAATTTCGTTTATTTCTTATGTTAAAGCAAAACGTATAAGGTGCATCATTTATCGTGGGTAATTAACAAAGCACTCAAAATGTTAGTTACTTTACATTTAAAATATTATTATTAAAAAAAACTGAATCTAAAATTCTCATTGATTTAAAAAATAAACAATGCTGCTTTTTATTAAAAAGTTAGTTTATTAAATATATTTATGTTTTAGGGGGGGGGGACGTAATTTATAAAAAAAGTTTCAAATTTTTTTAAAAATTTTAGAATACATAATATGCTATTTAAAGCTTTTTAACAGTAATAAATTTAAAAAATCATCTTGAATGCTCAGATCAAACAATTTATAAGTCGTCAGACTTTGAATGGTCATTCACACAAACTAGGAATAGTAATACTTTTTTTAACACACATCAAAAATGAAAAAATAGAAATTCCATTAATATGCCAGCAAAGAAATGAAACAAACATACAGACAATTCAAAGGCTCTGTTAATAGAGGTTCCTAAATCTTTCCAGTACATTTTTTATGTTTTAAGCTTTTAAAAATGTATTGATCATATATATCATTGTAGTACCATAATACATCAGGTTCCTTTGTAAATAAATTATGACTATCAATACTAAGAGAATGTTGTAAAACTCTACATTCCAGTTATACCCCCCCCCCTCCCCCATTTTCGAGTTTCAATTTTTTTTTTGTCTAAAATAATGAATTGAAGGATTTATTTCCCAAACAATGGGGGAGGGGCAAAAAGAATATTTTATGAATTAATTAAATTAGATTTATTACTTACACTACAAACCTGGAACTTCTTTTAAAGTAGTAACGTCCATTTAGTACTTATTTCATATCAGAAAGATTTACTACTAGCTAAAGATTAGCCCCCCCCCCTCACCTATTTTTGGAGTGAAACATTCTTCAAAATTTTCAGAAAAGTAGTCTTTGTCTAATTACCTTATATTCCTAATAAAAAGAACTTTAAAAAACTAAGACTGATGTATAAAACACAAAATTTTACTAAAAAGAAAACTGCTCTTGATGGCAATATTGAATAAAAAAAATATTTGACTAAACAGCAAACAGTTGATTGATAGAAATTTCATGCTTTTTGGAAATATTTTTAAAAATGCTTCAATGCATTTATCTTTACTTAAAAGTGACAGACTGTACATATTATTGCATCAGAAGAAGAATATTTAAAAAAATCAGATATGGCTTGGTCTTAATCTTGCTAAGCATATAAGTGACAGCAGAACACAAAATGAAGCTAATAACTAACTGCTGCTAGTGAAGGTCATAATTGTAGGACTACCTTGGAAGACTTTCTATTATCAATTTGAATCCACTCTCCGTGTGATGAAAGGGACCATCATAGTTACTTTATTCTTTTCTTAGAATTTGAATCGCTTAGAATTATGTGATAGAAAGATTGACCCTTTTAGTATCAATGGGTAACTCTAAGTATTTTATTTAAATTTTCCTCAATGCTTTCTTCCAATTCTGATTTTTTTCCCCTTCTTTTGCAGGGCAGTGAAAAAAAAAAGTGTTTGATCAATAGACATGTTTTATGCCAGTTGTCAATTTGGTTTTCTCTGCTAATTTTTCAGAGCTTCTTCGCAATTCCTCAAATGCATTTTGCAAGTATCTTCTCTCATTTTTTAATTAATTTAAATCATTTAAAAAGCATTTTTTATTGATTTTCTTTACATTCTGATATTCAAGGCAAGCCAAATATTTTAATCCTTCCCAGCTACAGACAAAAATAGCTCCTGCATGATTTCAAAACAATTTGAATTTTCAGAAAATTTGAAATAATCAATTATATTTTGCAAGCTATAAGAACATTTTTTTTTAGATTTTTAATTTTAATTCTTTTATAACAAGAAAAACTCCTTTTTATGTCAGTCTGCCAATGAGGAAGTAATAGAAATGTCTATATTATTTTCCACAGATAGCTAATATTTTTATCTTTTCCTAAATACTTACACAAAATAACTGTTAATACTAACTGTTTCTGATGGCTAATATATCAGAAATTTGAAGAAATTGATACCGTGTGGAATTGGAAGTTTAATTCACATTTAAACATGATTTGATGAGAATGTTTCATTAAGTGAAGCCAAAAACCACTCTTCTCCCTAGCTAGCCGATGCATTCATTTCAAGGATTTTGATATTTAGGATATTTATAAGGTCAGTAGGAAACCAAATTAAAAATAAAAGATTTTATTCAATAATTTACTTCTGGTGGAGTGGAGTTTTCCATGTTTACAAACCTAACAGGTCTTAAAATTCAAAAGGAAGAGCCAAATTTGTATGTAGTTAGTAAATTAGGCTTCTTAATGGAATTAATTTCATATTTTTAATGAAGCAGTAGCAAGAAATCCTAAATCCTCCCACGAAAATTAATCTGTTAACAATTTCACACTGTATTGAAATATCAGTGTGAATTTAAATAGTCAGCCTATAAGTCAAGTAACATTAATAAAAAAAAGAAATATCAGATTTTATTCTCACTAGTTAAGAAACTTATACATGTTATGTACTTTGTGCTCATATTAAAGATGGAGACACAAATAAAAGTTACAGAAAAAAATTAACAGTAGATAGCATAATTATTTGTATTTTAATAGAAAAATACTAACACATACAAAAATTTCTATGATTTTTTTTCATCCAATTCAAACAGATTAATTAATGAAAAACAATAATAGTACTAAGTACACATATAACCTTTCCAGATTTCCTTCAATATACATTCAAAGAAATTTTTAAAAAATACATCAATGACAAATAATACACTAAGAAGAGAGACTGGTCCCCAACTGAACATGAAACACAACATAACAGCATTAGCTACTCATGCTGCAAATAGCATAGTCATCCAAACAAGACTAATAATGAGAAAAAGGTGGTTTTTTTTTGAAGAGGTGTTTAGTGGGGAAAATGAGAAAAAGTTTTTCATAATTATTGAAAAATGAATATTTTTTTTCCCTTGGAAGCACCGCATGATGAGATAACTCAGATATAAAAGGCATATACATATCAAGGCCATTCCAGACTGAAATGGATCGCAACAGCTCTGATCCAAACAAGACTAGTCACTTCAAAGAGCAACTAGATTTATTATTTTTTAAAGGAAAGTAATATGTGATGAAGAAATCAGGATTCAAAATTAGTCACTAATTCCTGTAAGCAACTCTGCCTCCACGGGGGCCAGTGCCTCTAGGTGTACCTCTTGCACCTGAAAATAAATATCATTTTTTAACATAAGCAAAGTCAGTGATTTTTTCAAAGTAATCACTTGACAGCTAAATATTTACATTATTAATAAAAGCAATCATTAATGTAAAGTATTAAACTGAAGATACTAAATGATAACATTTATATAACATATGTAAATGTTGCTACAAATTATTTTGTGTTTAGCCCTATCTGAATATTATACTTTTGTTTGTAAATCAAGGATCCGTATGTCAGTTATATCAAGAAAAGATGACACCGCAGAATGTTATAAGTTTTTTTTTTTTTTAAAAGAACCTCTTTTTTTCATGTTATGCATACTTTGGAAAAAATAACTGTGCACAGAAGTGTGAACATAAACACTGTTCTTTTCATAATGCAATAAGTGAAAGTAAAATATGGGTGAGTGGAAATTAATCTACAAAATTATAAAAACTTAACATACAAAAATTCTCATATTCAATCATATTTGCAATCGCTTAATAATGTATCATTTTTCATTTATTTTAATATGGTGGTCATCATTACTGCTGGTCTTTTTCTTTAATATTTGCAAGTTTTATAAAAAAATTGATTTTTTTTAATCATTTGAAAATTTCAAATAATTTCATTCTTTTTATTTTTACACATTATGTTCTAAATAGAACATGAAAAATAGCTCATGTCTTTTTAACTAAAATCAATCTCTCCTAGTAACAAAGATGAAGGTATGTGTTGGCACTCTACAGATAGACCATTTGACCTAGAAGCCAGATTTTAACAGTTTTCACGATAATTTCTGAAAATATTTCTGCACAAAAATGGTTTTTACACTATTTTAAAGTCTAAACAATTATCTTTTCAATGATGCTAATTTCGTTTTCCTTCTTTTGTCTTAATTCTTTCTAGATTAAATGAAAATTTTAAGTATTTCCATTAATGTGAATGAAATGAAATTATTTTCATAGTTTCATATCTATGTAGTTACAAGATGAATAAAAAAAGTGGTTACAAAATTTAGAAGATAAATGAATTAAACATAACAGCCCAATTATGTCATGGAACTGGTCTCCATTAGAAAAAATCACTTACACAATAACCAGAATATATATAACATTATTAAAATAACACAGTTTTAATGTCTGACAATTTAATGAAGACATGAATATAAAGTTTGTCAAAACAACTTAACTTAAATATTACCAATATTCTGCCAAACCAGCTATTTTATAACTAGTTAACCAGAAGATTAACTAAATTAGAAGTTTTTTACCTATCTCTAATCATGCAAAAAATGCACATTTACATATGTATAAGCATTCTTGAATGCTGATTAAATGTACAGTATCATTGTCAATGGTTTTTTTAAAATCATGTATATGATAAAAGAACATAACTATTAACAGGTAATTTGATGTGTCATTGTAGGTAATTACATTATAAACATTTTGAATTTTGTTCATACACACATATAAAAGTAATAAGTGGAAGCTTTATGACAGTCGATTAACCAGTTACTTTATCTAAAAAAAGTATTTTCATTTTAAACAACACAAAGTATACCAGCTAATTCAATATAAAAAACAGGTCATGATCAGAATAAATGGCAAAATATAAAGAACAGTTTAAAAAAATACAATGCATTTACCTCCCCTTGAAGTCAATCCTCTCTTTAAATTGCTGCTGTAGCTTGAACTATCAACAAAATTTTCCCTATTCATGTAAGCTTGACTATTGTTTGTACTTTGGTAGGCTAAATAATAATAAAGGAAATATTACGCAATCTAGATATTGTTATGAAAATCAATAAATAACACAAGCTGATACCTCATAAAGTATATAATAATTACATTGAAATTGTTAACCTTTTGACCCTTAGAGATGAGATTTATCATTGCTTTCCCATCCATAAAAAATGTTTTCATGATGAAATATAAAATATATTTTTAAAAAGGGCCATTATTACTCAAAACAGATTTTAAAGTTAACTTCTATATAAATTATTTTAAACACACTTCAAGAAACCTAACAACTAAGTATCTTTAATCAATTACAATAAAGATGAATGAATGTATGTGTGTCTCTATGCTGGTACTTTACAAGTCAGACCATTTGACCTAGAGCTACTAAATTTGGCACATACATACTTTAAGGATAAAAATGTGAATCTCAGAGAATTTTTTTTTTTGAAATTTTAATTAGAATTCTTCTTTATTAAAAATCAAGTAAAATTTTGGCATCCTTCCATGATAACTTCAAAAAATATGAAAGCAGAAAAATGGTTTTTACACCATCTTAAAATTTAAAAACTTATCTTTTCAATGATACTTATATTTTAATCTATAAATTAACTTTCTATTGTTAATGAATTTAAAAAAATTGACCACTTCTTTCCAAAAATTTATTTTGCACGAAATAAAATTTAATCTGCAAGGTTATGCAAACATGGGGGAAAAAATTAGCCTCTATTAACATGTTACCATCACATTGACAGAAACTCAAATTAAAAAATAAGTTAACTATTATTGCAACTTAAACCTAGAAAATTGTAATTTTCAGCATGTGTCTATATGAACTGAAAAAATATATTTTCCTAAATAATATATACCTTGGAAAATAAATCTCAGATTTTTTTTCCATCAATTAGAATTTTAATTAAAAATTAAACTATATTTTGGTGTTTTTCTGCTATAACTTTCGAAAATATCACACGCACGCACGCACACACACACACACAAAGGTATTTTGCACCATTTCAAAACCCTCATCATATAATTTTTTTTATCTATATGCTCTTAACCAATACAATAATCCAAATAAGAGTGAATTTTAAATAAGATTTTCACTCAATGAAATGCAAATAAACTGAACAGGAAATTAAATGATGAATTAAAGGCAAATAATTTGTTATTCATCTGAAAGATTGTATTTTTGTAAAAATGTAAAAAATGAAATTTTTTTATTATAAAGTACATTTCTGCTATAGTATTAAATTTCTATTAAAACCAAAAATTAAAGACAAGGTATTGAGAAGTAAATAGGAAATGTCATGCATTTCCCTTTAGAAAAAATGAATGAGATTTATGACTAACTAATTCCATGAGAAAATTCTACTCTTAGCTTTCTTGTATACATTTAGACTGTGAAAAATTTTGTGGCAAGTTTTGTTACGTAGGCAAAAGAATCAGATATACATTTGTTGCCTTTTATGTTGATCAAATGAATGCAAAGTATGATAGCTACTTATGATTATGAAAACCAAAAATGATTTTTCTAACTTGACATAATGGATCACTATAATTTGACTAACGATATAAAATATGAAACACGCATACGATTTTGGAAATCAAACCATCTGACAAATTTCATCCATCTATCTATTGCATTTTTGAGTTATTGTATTCACAAGTTCCCACTCAGACAGACTAAAACAAATATAAGGCCGGGATAGCCTGGTTGGCAGAGCGTTGGATCACGTTCCTTAGGTTGCAAGTTCGAACCCCGCCGGCCGAAGATTCCCTGCATGCTTGGTGGCTAACATGCGTATAAATCTGTTGTGGTCAAAAAGTCCTCCATGTTAAGAGTAATACCACTGGGGGTACTGGAACAGGGGTGATAGTTCTCTGATTCAGGTCTAAATTACGATCTGTGGATGAGTGAATGAAATGCACGAATGAATTCCACCCCATAAAAAGGGTTGTGACCTTTCTCTCTAAAGTCGTTCTCTTAGCCCTAGATGGCACTACTATAGAAACAAGAGGTGCTCCCCCTCAGGCGTAAACTGACTGTCTTTGAACAGCGGGCTTGTCCATGGCAAGTGCCATAAGAAACAAAAACAACAACAAATATGGATTGAACCAGCAAATATATTTGCTCTAAAATTTCATACAGATCAAAAAAATTCTGCAAATGATAAATTTGGAAAATTTTATCTATTTAATTTGTTGCATTTTTTAGTTATATTTGTATAAGACATTTTAAAATATTGTACCATATTCTGTTATTGTTACAGACAATTTTCCCACAGAAAGATTCTATCCAAAATTTAATAAAACATCTGGTTTAAAGACAAAATATCAAATTTCATGCCTTTAACTCATTGCATTTTTAAGTTACCACATTTACATGCATACAGATCAACATAATCCCAAAGTTTATTTCCTAAATTCCAAAACTTTTGAAGTCTAAATTATAAATATTCATAAAAATTTCAAGCCCACATTTCTTTGATAATACATGCTTCCCCTTGCATGGAATATTGAATATTTTCCCATGCATTATCTTTCTTCATAGTATATATATATATATATATAATATACTTTAAATTTCATTTCCAAAACTATCAATTATCCTTTTGGATGATTTTGTCTCCTGCCAAAAACAGTTAACCTAACAAATGAATATCTTACATTAGTAATTTAACTGAATAATTGAAGTTACCTCGATCATTAGCATATTCTACCTGACCAGCAGACCTTGCATATGCATTGTTTGTTGGTCTATTTCGACTCTCAACAGCTGAAGTATGATTTCCACCACCATTACCATAAGAAGCAGCAGCATGTTTTGCTAAAATATTTATAAAAATTAGAAATCATATACATGCAAAATATCTAAATATTGTATGTATTCAATATTTACAAATATCTTAATACAAATACAAATGAAACTATAATAAAGCAGCTTGCAATATTCTTTGAGAATAAGTGCTCTAAATTGAAAAAGAAATTCAAATAAAAAAAACTGAGCACAAAAATGAATGCAGTGAAAGAAAACAATTCTCAAACAACTACAAAAAACATATGACATATTAACAAGTTTTTTTATTGGTTTAACTGTAATAATTTTAAAAATTTATTATAATATCCCATGTAGCAAGATCAAAAATGTTTTTAGAAAACCAAGAATTCCAAGCATTTTTTGCAGGAAATGCATGAAAGCTAGCTTGGAAGAATTCAATTAGCTACATTAAAATAAAATTAAAATTCGCCTGCCATAAATAAATTTGAATGTTCCATTCATTTTAAAAAGAATTATCAAAAGTGGTTAAAAATGATTCTTTACTTAATAGTTCACATGTTCGCTTTAAATTTGATTTCAGCCCTAACATTTTGGGAATGTAATTTATCAGTTAATAACGACAAAAAATTAAATTTTAAATAGGGAACAAAAGCAAAATCTCTAACACACAATATATATATATATATATATATAATGTACAGGAAATTCATTACTGTTATATCATTCTTATCAAAGATGGATAGGTATTGAAATGGACATGATTAGAGAAAAAAAATGGGTTGTTAAGTTTAAATAGTTAATTCAACTTCAAGATATAAATCACTAAAATTATACACAAGTTACTTTCGAGTAGTATATATATCATGTGATACACATCATTTTATTAAGTGGGTAAGATATATGATTATCACTACAGTAATAAAGACAAATTTGAAATGGACAAATGTAAAAATGTTTAAAAGCACCAGTTTTGTATTTTCTCAATATTTCAATATTAATTAAATATGAAATGACTTACTTTCTTGAATTTCATTGATTTCATATTGTTGAGGTGGTACATGAATTGGTTGAGAAGACTCAGTATTGAGCTGCTGCTAAAATGGGTACAAAAAGAATTTTAAATATATATCCTAGAAAATAATTAGCATAAAAATGTTTTTAATATTATCCATTGGGAAGACATTTTAGATTCATTAGTTATCATATGCATTCAACAGATTGTACAGTTAATATAGCTTTGCGAAAGAAAAAAAAAAAGAGATCTTCTCCCCCCACCCCCCCAAATGGTGCAATATCCAGTCCGAGTTAACATTAAAAAAATTTATTATTATGCAGCAAATAATTTACAAGCAATCAAAAATAAAGATAACCTTAAAAATATACTTGAATACTCGTGTGTTTTTAAAAAAATTTGAAATCTATACTAATTTCATAACTTTCAATTTTAATAGTTTGTGTTTAATATACATTTTGAGCATTATCCTAATGAATATCACACAAAAATATTAATAAATTATGATTTATAAAATATTTAAAATTTATTTTCAATAATTATCTCTCTATATATAGATATAATAAATGTGTTGACCAGACGTTGCGTTCTAAATTTTCCCTCGGACAAGATCATTTTCTAGGATATATTATGAAAAATAGGTTCAATTATGAAATCTAAGATGAAATCCATGAAATTTGTTAAAAGCATAGAAGTAAAAATGGAATTTCAAATGTCATTAAAAATAACATACTTTTAATGACATTTGAGAAACAAATAAGTAGGCATTTGTTTTCTCCAAGTAGAAAAGTTAAAATAAAATCAGAGGAATTAAAAAAAAAATAGCATACAGCATCTGTTAAAAACAGAATATTCATATAAAATTGGTATATGGTCAGAGGGGCATTGCATGAATCAAAAACAGGAGGAGAACCATCAAATAGCAGTATCTGTGCGTAAGACCCAAGTTGCAATTGCACAATTGAGCTTAAATCGCATCATACTTTTAGGTTGAAAGTTCACAAAGTTTTATCAAATTTTACCTCACGGAGTTTGTAAAACTTTTGGATTCAACTACTTTGCCAACTATTTAGAATCTATTTACATAGTAATCTGTCTCTCTATATATACAAGTAATAATTTCTAATTAATCCACATTCTAAAAATAATTTCTCAATCACACAAACACAGCTTCACTTTAATGTTATTAAATGTTTATTATATTATCAATATCCTGTTAACATTACATAAATTTTCCTTTAATCTTCCGAAATGCAGTGAGATAAATTTTTTCTCTCTCACACTCTACATAAAATTAATTAATTAAAAATTTGTCTTTAACAGTCAACTGAGATTGAAACTTACTGCTGAAAATAGTTCCATTCTTATTTCTAGTTATAAAATCACATTTAAGTTCCCACTGACAACTTTTAACTAAATTGTGTGCCATTCTTTAAAAATTAGTAACAACTTAATGAGAAAAAAAATCAGCTTTCTGCAGTTATTAAAAATTGTTTAGGACAATCTAATTTTTCAAGAAATCAACAATTATTAAAATTCTTTAGCCAAAAAAATTATTTTAATTAAACTGGAGATAGCAGAATGATTTTGCTTATTAAAATATCATAAATATAAGAAGAAAAAAAAAACATTTTTAAATCAAAACAGATTGTGTAGTGGGAAATTGCTGTAAAAACTAAACTTTTTAAGCAAATAAGCCAAAAAAATAAGCAACATTTTACATTCATGAATACATAAACTTAAGTATTTTCTAAACAAAGTTTGTCTTCTGTTTCATAATAATGAATTGTTTTTATTTATTTTTTTAAATTTTAAGCTTGTATTAATATTTATTTCTGCAAAACTGCAGAAGTGCAATATATTCTAAAGTAAAACAAATTTTTGGCATTTAAAAAAATTATGAAGAAAACAAATTAGCATTATCAAAAAAAAAAAAGAAGTCAATTTTATATTTAAAAATAATCTGGGATCTTTTCCAACATTTCCTAAAATTAACAAATTACCAGTTAATTTGGTTGGATACATAATTTCTGAAAATATCGATAAACATACATAGAAGCATAGCATCACCAAAAATTTCGTATTTGATTTTTATATATGCTGCAACCAATAAGACTCAACATGGCTGGGATGGAAAGCATAAATTTCCTCCAGCACTAACTCATCATTTTTATTTTTTAATTAAACTTCTAATGAAAACTTTGAAGTAACCTTTCGTAATAGACTTTTAATACCCAAATTTCCTATTCCCAAATTCATTGGTTTGTGCTATAAATTTCTTTGCCAATCAGAACAAATATTTATACATATAAAGAGATTTTAAAGGGGGAAAAAATCTAAGAATTGCAAAAAGAGTAAAAATCATGATAAATAAAAATCTACAGCTTCAAATTCCATTTTATTGCATTTTAAGCAACCAACTGAAGTAATTATGCACCACACTTAAATACATTTTAATAGAGTACAATAAAATAAATTTGTCCAAGAGATTGCTTCATAACAGCATATTAATGAAACAATGATCGAACGAACAACGATGAACTAAAGAAGCTACAATGCAAGTTTTTCCCCCCTTCTCTGTTCGGCATATATCTTTCGTTATCTTTGAAATTTACTGAAGTTCAAATATTTTTTGAATTGCAACAAGTTTGTCACAGTGTCTATTTTGTACTTCTCCCTCGAGATAATCTTCCCAGTATTTCTATAAACAACAATTCACATTGTTGAAGAAGGAGGGACTGGGAAAAAAGTCATTAAGTGATATTGTAATACATATTAAAAAACAAACCTTTATGACCATGCTTTTGATTTATTGTATACAATATATGGGGAAATAAAAAGTTTTCTTTAAACACCTTGAGAAGATAAAACATTCTCTAAAGACCTTTTTTCAAAATTAAGCTCTTAAAAATGATTTTCAAATTTAAGCACTTTTCACAACACTACGCAGCATGTAAAATATGTATACACAACCTGTAAAAATTATATGAACATACATTTTTTGATTTGATATGATTAACTTTCAATTATAAAAATTATTTCCCATAAGTACTTAAATTATATTAAAGTTCTTCTGGCATTAATTAAATAGTTGATTTTTCATTATTAAAATGCTTAAGAATAATTTCATTCCATATCAGTTGAGTACATCGGTTAATGTATAAATATTGGACACTTTAATATAATAAATATGATTTAAAATAAACACACAGAAAATTATTTCTAAAATGGAATAAATACAAGCATTAATGAACAACATGCCTGCATAAAACAAGGAATGCCTTTTCTCCACATAAAACCATAAGGCTTTAATCATAATTAAGGAGGTAGAAAACAAACAACTGGTAGCTAATGTATGTATATAAAATTGTTTAACTTCTATTTATCTGTAAAAGAATAATTTCAAGATTGAAATTTTTACAAAAAATGCAAAAACTAACCCCCCCCCCCAAAAAAAAGGATAAAAAAAGCTGTGAGGTTTTTATTTTGTAGTAGAAAAGTAAAAAATAATCAATATACTTTTTCTTTACTGGGAATTTAAAATAAAACAGTATGTTTAATACAAAATGAAAAGCAACAAATAGACAAACAAATGAACAGAACAAGCCAATTAAGCAAAACATAAAAAAAGAAAGAAAAAAAAAAGAACAGAAAAATCACTAGACAAAAGAATGACGAAAATTCCTTCAATAGCACTGGAGTTCAAACTTTACAGACAAATATAGCCTGAAAAAAAATGTTCAGTGCTCATTCACAAATTAATTGTTTTCACTGGAAAGTTAACCTCTATTTTAAATATTGCCAAATAAAAATTGCATATAAAAAACAGAAAATGCAAAAACATCATATAAAATTAAAAAAAAGTAATTCAATTACTTTTATATTTTATATGATGATATATTATGATAATTTTTTTTAAATATCAGCAATAGTGTAGAAAAAGTCTTGAATTTGATTTAAATGCATTCTATTTCTTTTAAACAAAAATTTGATTGAAATATGATAAGACAATTTTAACAAATGCAAATAGCACAACCACCTCTATACTAGAAAAAAGTTCATAAAATTATTTCTCTTATAAATAATATATCAAATAATTAAAGAAATACAGTTACATTAAATAAATGAGACTAATATACAAATAGAATTAGAGCTACCTATCTTACAAATTTGAAACTGAATAGTCACAGAAAATTTCTAAATGCTTAAACGGATTCAGAACAAATGTAATTGCATACGAAAAGAAAATGAAAATGTAAATTTCTGTTGCAAGTTTCTGTAATGAATATAAACAATGCGATTTTATAATTTTGTATATATTATACATTTTTAGCATAATAATGAATTCTCCGCAGTTAAATTTAAGCATAGTATGTAAATATAGAAACAATAAATAAAATATTAAAATCATGTTTACTACATATTACAAAGACATTGACCATAAACAAGTTTGATAACAATTTCAAGAGAAAGAGTCTTAAAATCAAAGCAATGTTACGTTATCAGACAGATATAAAGTTTTAAATATTACTTATTGAATAGAGAAATTATCAAAAATTTGCATTATAATGAAATGCATCAAAAAATCATTTTCTGTTGTAATACATAATTGTAAAAACCTAGTAGTAAAAATAGGTTTATGTCTGACTACTATTAATGAGATATCTATCTGCATTTACTCAAAATTTGATTCTTTTCATTAATTGTACAGATCACAAATAGAACTTCACAAAATAAAATTTTTTTAGTCTGTATATATTATAGACAATTGCAACAAATGGAATGAGAAAAATTCGGATTTTGATGTAGTTTATGTTTCTTTGTCAGCTTCTTATATTTCTTATGTTCGACCATCTTTATATATTTTATACATTGCTCTTAAAGTAAAATCTACTTTCAATCTAACATTTAAGTTCATACTGAAATGCTCACAAGATTATGTGCAGTCCTCATGTACCTAGATCTAAAATGCTACTCTCTCTCTCTCTCTCTCTCTTTTGCATGGAAGCACTTTTTTGATATTTTAAAATTTTTTAATTTACATTAATTATTAGTTTAAAAATTACTAATTTGTAAAAGCAACTGTAAGTCCAAATTTGATATAATTTCTTCAAAATCCTCAAACTATGATATTCAGTATTTTTAAGGCAATGTAGTATTTTAAAAATACTGAATTCTAATATCATGTAAAGACTCAATGGGTTGATACACACAAATATCTCACAATAAGATCCATTTGGCATTTTTGCAAAATGTGATTCAAAGCATCATCAAAACATGTTACAATTCTTTATCGTTTAATGATTTCTTAAGAACTATTTGGGAAAATGAAGCTAATCTATTACAAATCATGTACAGAATTACATTTTTGGCTTATTTCACTATCAGTGAACATATACAAAAATATTTCTGATATATCACTGAAGGCATTCAACAACAAGTGTGATGCAATAAGGTATAATGCCAATAAAAGTACAGTTTTGACTAAAAATTTCGAAATTGTCTTATTTTGGGATATTAAATTTGATGTTTCCTCTTCTTATGTATTAATTTTAGATATAAAGTCTAATATCAATGATAACTTTGACATATTTTGTGTTTTCCTCTTTTGGCATCACTAGTTAGTGCTTCTTACAAGGCAGACAGAGTTTTGAGGAATTTCTCCAATGCATTCAGCAAAGTTAGGCTTGACATTTTGAACAATCCATGTTAAATACACATTTCGGGTAACTTGTTATTTAAAAAAAAATTCTTTCATCTATTTGGATAGTTTAGTTTAGTTACATTAATGTCCTGTTTAAAAGCAACACTAGGGCTATTTTGGGATGGATCTCATAATTTTAAACAGAGGTAAGATAACAAGAACAAGATCTGAGCTGGCACACCCTCTCCAAACTTCCACACCACACCAGCAAGAGGACGTTTGGCGTCAAAGAATTTAATGTTTACCAGATACGCATACACAATGGTTCATTGGTGGAATCGGTCAAACTTGAAGCCCTCCAGTTCTGAAGCTGAGAATTTACCACCAGGATATCGCAGCCTTCATCTACTTGGAATAAGTTCACAACTTCTCAAAAAATAAATAAATCATTCAATAAACTCATATGTGAGCAACAAAACACCATCACAATGCTTCTGCAGATTTAATGTTGATTGCTATTCCTGTCAAAGAAATTAATTCTATTCTCTCATGCAGTTACAGCAATCTCATGCATCCTCATAGCAATTCAAGAATTTCATAGAAAAAGAACAACTGCTTTACGGAACGGATAAATCAAAATTAGACTGAGCTATAAAAGAAAAGGTCAGCGAGTAGCAAAATGATGGGTTTTCACGATTATACAATCATGA
Organism: Argiope aurantia; assembly: GCA_026543865.1. Taxonomy (NCBI): domain Eukaryota; kingdom Metazoa; phylum Arthropoda; class Arachnida; order Araneae; family Araneidae; genus Argiope; species Argiope aurantia. The sequence goes on along the minus strand of JAPMOR010050641.1, from coordinate 84,709 downwards.
ATTGTATTGTTTTATTTTTTGGTATTATGTCTCTATGATCTTTTATTCTTGTAATATTTAGAGATCGTTATTTTTGAAAAAATGGAACTAAGAAACAAAGGATGAAAAAAATGGAACTTAAATTCTCTGACTTTGCTGGTTTTTATGGAATTTTTCAAATTTCCCTGTTTATTAAATGATTTTCTTGGTGCCAAGGCAATCCTGATCAACATACTTGAATTCTTCACATTCAATTTTCTTAGAACTGTTAACAAAACATGCCTCATAAATTATACGTGTTAAAGTTCCAGTTATGATTTACATAGGTGGTAAAATTGAATAGAATCAGGGAAGAAACATCGATAACTTCTTTATGTTATAAATAGCTAATTATTAAGTATAGCTTAAAAATATAACTATTTACACACAACTACATACATTATGATTCTATGATAAACAGTAAAAATTTATCTAAAACAAAAATTGTTTTAAAGGAACAAAGGAATTCACATAAGCTTTGTATTACACTATATAGAAAAAATATTTGCTTTATTTTTATCCTAACCTTAACCATGCCCTGGTTGTGTGAGAGAAAAAGACAATCCGAAATACAAAGAAAGCAAATGCAACAAAAATATAAACAGAAAATGTATCCTCACATTCATTTTCAAGCAAAGGGATTGGAAGTTTGCCTGTTGGGAGAGTGCTGACGCAGTTGAAAGTCCACTCACCGGAACATGTGCTGTTGCCATGGGCATGTTAGGATTGGACACAGCACTCCTGGGTGGTACAACCATATTAGTGGGAAGGACATGAGCTGGAGAAATGCCATGTGGTAACGTGACAGGAACATAGTTTTGAGGCACGGCCATCATTGGATGGACTACATTTGAGAAACTTTGATTGGTGAATGTTTGGGTTGGAATGGGTCTTCCAGGATCAAAATCTGCAGGTTGAGTTGTTGGTTGCATTGGGATAGCTTGTTGGGGTTGCTGCTGCTGTGGTGGTAGCTGCTGCTGCTGCTGAAGAGGGGCAGAGTTGTTTAAGACAGCAGCAGAATGGTTCTGTAAGACAATAGCCTCTTCACTAGGTCTTCTTGTGCGATGCTGAGTGGCAATGTTTGCAGCTGCTATGGATTGTGGTGCAGGAGTGAATTGGACATTTGCATAAGATACTCCAGGAAGAGTAGTAGATGCTGGTTGATTGTTAGAGGAGGCTAAAATACAATAAAAATCAATTCAAATATTCTTCAAAATTTAAGTGTTCTGAAAACATTCAAAATTAAATATTTTATTATGAACTAGTACAAATATTCATGTTAGAGAGGTTATATTTTTTATAATTTTATTAAAGTACAAAATTCAGATTTTATATAATTCTGTTTCTATTAACTTAAATATACTCTTATAACAATGAAACAATTTTTTCACTCTGATTACATGCAACTGATGTGATTATGCAATGAATTCCCCTCCCCCCCAAATCATGTCTCCTAATTACAAGTTCAAATACAAAAGCATGTAAGAGTATATGAGAAAAAAGAGACATATGAGTGTAATGAGAAAAAATTAAATAAAAATTGTCTATAGAATCACACATGAAATTTATGTTTCATCAAGTAATGAAAGAATCTGAAATTAAATGGACCAGAAGTAAGTCATGAAATTATGTTGATATAAGAAATAATTTATTAAATACACACTTTACAAATAAAGGTTTACAAAAATTTATACAACAAATAAGCACCTTGTGAACCAAGAACTACAAAAAGTAATGCTAGAAGAGACATTTCATTTAAAATAGAAAAAGCAATCCATACTAATAAGAAATTTTAAGAACGGAAAATAACTAGTTTTGTAATAACTACAATAGCTTAACAGAACGCTACAATACAAAATTCAACATTATCAAAACAGACATATCTGAAAAATGGAACACAGTTTATTCTAAACACTTCAATTTTAAGGAATTATTATTAAGTAGTTTGTATGTGAAAAGGTTAATTTTTAAAAAAAACATTTCATTATTAATAGATCGGTAAGTTTTAAATTAATGTTGAGCACACAGATGTTATAATTAGAAAGTAATAAACAACAAAAGTCATAAAATAAAATACTACATTAAATCAAAGTACAGAGTGTTTAAAATATATTCAAAAAATATAAATATTTCTTTTAATTAAAAAAAAATCATTTCAAAAATACTCTGATTTTACATTTTGACATGAAAAAATAACACAGATAAGATAATGTTACTTATGCATAGTAAATTCTAGGTAGAAAATTTGACAAATAGAATTAAGAAAAAGTTGGTACTTTTCTATTTTCTAACACACAATACATACAAAAAAAATTGTTAATAATGCTGCAAATCTCACCAAGTAGACTTTATTGACAAAGCAACTTGTTTTTAAAATGTGGCAGTAAAAGGTTATTAGGTTAGGAATATTCCACTTATATTTTTAGTGACTTTATTGTCAGTGCCATGAAATGAAAAAGTGATTAAACATGCATCTTACAAGACCTTTTTAGTTCAGAAATACATAAAACAAAATTTTTCTCAGTGAAGATTTTAGATACAAGAATTAAAACTTGCTATGCATTTTAAATATATAAATTTTTTATAAGAAAAATTAATATCTGTCTGCCATATACAAGCAAATAGCAGATAAAAAAATTATTGATATGATTTCCATTTTTTTTTTTTCCTTTAGTAGAGCTTTAATCATTTACTAATAAAAAATAGACTTCATTCTTACAAGATAAAAGGCAACTGAGCTAAAAATGATGAAACAGCCTTTAAATTCTTTCTTCAATTATATTTTGACCAATTGAAATATGATATAATCACCATATTTAACAAAGTTTTGATACAAGAATATAATATCAGAAGTTTTTCTTTCTTTTTATGAAGTACTCAATTACAAGGTAAAGGAAACATTCTTTGAACTCATATAACTTTTAAATTCTGATTACTCAAATAGAGTTCTAAATAAAATGTGCTAAGAACTTCATATGCTCAAAAATAACTTAATGCTGATATGATTCCCTTGTAAACTAATTGCTCAATGAAAATAAGAAAGGCAAAAATAAAAACAAACCTCTTCTTACTGAACAATTATAATCATTTACAAAATATAAATGTATATCAGATATACAAAAACTATTCATTTTTACAATAAACAATTACAATTTAAGTTAATGAAAATGACAAATTGAGGTTGAAAGAACTCTTGAATAATGAATGATTCTTTTAAATGATATATCAGATAATTATGCAAGTAAAATAGCTAAAGTTAAATGAAAAAAAAAATCAAAAAATAGCACGACAATACAGTTGCATGCATTTGTACATGTATTGTTTCAGATGTCAAGTCCCATATTATTTTAAGTATTTCAAAGCTCTATACTGAGTAATATTTGTATTTATAATACATATGATTTGCAATGTTTTCTTTATGCTAGTGTGGTGTTTTCCTATGCTAATTAAATAATTAGTAAAAACTTGAGGGTATCAATCACCCTTGTCCTTCACAACCAATATTATATTGCAGTCTCTATTTATTCTTTCATTCCCATCTTTCATTTAAAGTTTGTAAAGTTTAAATTATTTTAAGACACCTGGTATATTTTAAGAACGGATAAAAACATTAGCATTACAAATATCTACTGATAGTGAATTAAGAAATTTTGAAAAATCACCTGTTATTTCAATTTGAGACTCTTGCAAAAAATTGAGATTACCCTGTCCCGACAAAACTTCTTGAATAGGATGCGCCTGATCAGGATACACAGGTGCATTTTCAACTGGATAATAAGGCCTTTCTGCATGAGGTACAATAACTCCACTTTTCTGAAGCACATACTCGTCATTTTTTTGAGCTATTGCAAAGTCCTCCACCTACACAATCAATCATGAATGTAATAACTATAGAAATTAGAGAAGAAAATTTGTAGTATAACTGTAAAATAAATAAGTAAATAAAGCAATTTAATGCGATAATGTTTTTATTTTAACATACTTTTTGTAAATTGTATGTTGCAAAATGAACTAAGTTCATTGCAACTCCAATTTCAAAATATTAAAAATAAGTGCAGATAAAAATTTAATGTTTTATAATTTTACAATATACACATATATATTTGTAGTTCTAAACTATTTCATTAAAAAAAAAAAGTAATTCTGAAAAATAAAAATTATACATCATTTTATAGTATCATTCAGTATTTAAAAAAATAATTGTTTTTAATTCATTTTTTGGTTTGGCAGACAAGAATTGTTGGATTTGGGTTTTTTTCTTTGCTAAAAAACTAAAGTATAGTTTGATTAGCAAAAGATTTTGTTGTCTTTTCACTTAACCTTTTTAATATACATTAGCATTCAATATGTCTATATTAAGAGGCACTGTAAAAAATATATAACCAAAAAGAGAAAAGTTTATAGAAAACAAAAATTTTTAGTAAGGTACTCAATAAGTTTTCCTTAAAATCATTACCAGTAGGATTTTAGTGTGCTTTTTTTTAACCCTGAATCTTGATACACATTTTTGTTTAAAGCAAATATTTTATTATCTGCATAGCGTCTCAGCTATAACTGTTCAAAGATCATTGTTAGTCAAATATCACTCATATAAGTGGGTTTTTAAATGTAGTTTAAGAAAAAAAAAGTAAAACAGATTTTAATATGTTTTTTCTATACTAAGTATTTCATCATCCCATTTTCTTTTGCTTCAATACTTTAGAAGAAAACAGCAGCAGCATTTTGTCTCTCTATAAGTAAACTATTTGATAGTTTGACTTCTTAGCCAAACAAATATTTCATCATTTTAAATTATAATTGGTAAATTATTTCTCAAATATAATTTGCCGAATACAATAGAATTGGCAAATATAATTTGTTAATTTTATGAAAGCAATGACAGCTTCATACAATAAAATTAACACTTTTCTTTATAAGTAACTTTTACTGCATGCAGTTACCCTATTTAATATTTGTCTCTTTAGGACTGAATTTAATTTTTTCCTCAACTGATTACACAAAATTATTTATAATTTTAGATGATTTATCATATAATATTTTTCAATTTTTTACATATATTCAAAAGATTTAAGAATATCATATGAATTCAAAATGTACTAAATAATATTTAAATATAATTTTTCTTTTACCAGGAAACTAAAATAATAAGCGAAATTAGCAATTAGAAAACCAAAAACCACAATGTATATAATTTTGGAATGAAAGTAGATATGGATGCTTATTTATTTGAACAAAAAAAGTAAGCCTTTTGCACAAATTGAAGATTTAAGGTATAATTCCTTTCACTATCCTTCCTCCAATTAAGATGAAAAGATAACAATATTCAAAAAATGGATTTCTTTTACACCATTTATAATACAAAAATTGTTCAAAATGCTTTACAGGCAGAACCCAAGATTATAATTACCAAATTTGGCCTAGTTATTTTAGGGTATCTAGGTGTTCATCAAAACATAACTTCCCAAAATGTTAGATTTTCGATTAGTTCAAAATTAAGCAAATCTTAATGTTTTTGTGCTAACTTCAAAAATTATTTTCCCACTAATTTAAAATTCAAAAATTAGGTTTTCAGTTATACTTATTTCAATTCTGCATTTAGAAAATTTTCAACAAATGTTTAACAATGCTATTAATCATGGTGAAAAATTCAAACCAATATCATTATTTCATCAAACTTTTAGTCATTCTTTTGTTGTACTGACTGGTCATTAAAAAAAACTGTGATTTAAACTATTAATATTATGATTTTTAAAAAAATACCTTCTTTGGACATTAATGTAAAAACTGGAATTTCACTTTTGTATTTGTTAACATAGGTGCTGTATAAATACTGTAATGCATCAACTGCAACTAGTAATTAGATTAAGAAGCTTAATACTATGCTGTCCAGTGACACCATCGCGGTGTTGTATGAAAAACATCAACAAGTAAAACTGTACAATTTATAATCTCCCAATAACCTAAAAAAACTGCAGGCAACAAGCGAAGTAATCTAAATTAGTGCTGCCGACACCAAGTGAAGAAATTTTTATGAAACATGCATACGGCAAAGTGTTAATCATACGCTCAGCAAGGAAGATATATTTCAGTCAGTTTGAGATACTGACAGACAAATCAAATGTATAACATTATAGTGTTACAATTCTTGAAATTAGAGATTTCAATACCTATTGTTTTCTTTTAACTGAAATAATAAGAAACATGATCTTTCTGAAAATAAGATTTAAATAAATAAACATTATTCTACAGTAAAAGTATATTTATCAAAAACTGAGCAAAGTATACAATATTCCTTGAAAATAATATTTAAACAAAAAAAAATTATTCCATATTAATTTATCAAAAACTGAGCAGAGTGTGCAATATTCATTTATAATTATTCTATATCAAAAACAGTTCAGGTACATTTTTTTCCCTCTCATCAATAATAAAATATGCAAGTCCATAAAAATATATAGAAAGATTAAATAAGAAAAAAACCCAATTTTTAAAGGTTATGTTTTTAAATCAACATATTACGATCCAATTACTTTAAAATTAGCAATGTAATAAAAAATTCATTAAAATCCCAGAGATTGTCAAGTCAGTATCTATACACACATATATATCAATAGAAACTTCAAAATATCTACTACATCATTTATAAAAATTATTTTATTAAGTTTTCTTGGCAAATAAGATATAGCCTTTCAAATAAGAGGTACTCTATAGTAAGTACCCTGAATAAACTATTTCTAAATGTATTATTTTACAGAAATCTGTACTTCAGAAGACTGTTGCTCTTGGGTACTTTTATCTTCCTCCTTTACTTCTGATACATTTGACTCAGTTTCATTTGGAGCTTCCTCTTCAGATTTGTTAAAATAACTACACGAATGAATTTTCTGTAGTGTCTCTCTCAAAGCTTTATCTGAACAATCATATTAAAGAAGATTTGCCTTTATAAAATTATACACATAAAATAAATAAAAATACAAATAAAAAAAACTATTAGGCTGTAATATTATTGAGCACTTGAATATTTAAATATCAATTTTTTTAACCCTATTTTATTAAATGACGCTTGTTACTTAAAAAATGTATTGTTGCTTTGATTCAACAAGTGTGTATCAAATTAGAACATTTGTGATTCAGCTCATTTGAACTAATGCTTAAAAAAACAATAACTCAATGTGAAGGTAAAATATTGCAAAAACAAGAAATTTAGCTCTATATCATAAAAATCATCTTTTAATTCCACAAGATAAATCTACACAATAATTTGTAACAATTCTTTAAATATTTTGAACTAAACATTTAAAATATTATGTTAATACCATAAATGCAGTTTTTTTTTAAAATCATTTAAAAACTGACCTTATTACAACTTCTTCATTTTGAAGTACTCTATAATTCAACATGATTATTTTTATCACAATTAACTTTAAATGAAAATATTTCCTAATTCATCAATCTGAATTTTGAGCCTCAATACAATGAAATTTGATACATAAAAGTTTGATGTAATTGTTTCGATACAATTAAAATAAAACAATTTATATTTCTATTGCATTACACATTTGAAATTCCATGGAATCATCAATCTACATTGTAAAGAATAATCACACAGCAGGATTAGATCTACAGGCATGTAAAATACTTATGTACAAAGGCCCTTTACGTAGATAGAGGGCCGCCATGGTTCCCCTAAAAAAGTTTTTTAAGGACCTCTTTTTTTAAATATCATATATCAATAATTTGCCTTAAAGAAAAATAGCCAAATCATAGCATGAACTATAGCAGTTCAATTATATCAACTCATTAGGTTTCATTGTGTACAATATTTGTCTTTTTTATTTTTGTGTGTAGATATTAAACATATCCACCAGCATAATTTTTTTCCTCCAAATTTTTCTGATGAATTAAACCATAGCTGATATCATAAATGAATAAATCTTCAGCCAAATATTATATATATATATAATTTTCAAAAATATTAAATTTCAAATAAATTGGTCCAGAAAATAAATGTGAAAACTTTATAATAAGATTTGCCAAACTATGGAATATGCATCAATAATGGTACATTACATAATTTTTGGTGGTCTAATTTTTACACAAAAGATTTAACTGAATGTCAAATCGAAATTTTAGAATCTTGTTCTAATCTCTATTATTCAAATATAAATTTTGTTTTTGTCCCCCTTTTTTAAATTGACATTTATTTCAGAATGTCATAGTGGAAATGTGTGCGAATCGCAGATCTTGGATAACTACTTTCCTGAAAGGTAAAAAAATGAAGGATAAAAGATCCTTTACTATCCTTCCTTAGATATTTCAACATTGTGCCAGATAATATCAATTATTGAAAGAGATCAGCTGTTAGGTATCTTATGTGACAGAAATCTCATAAATAAGTTCAATAAAGATAACTTTTGAAAATTTTGATTCAAAAGAATAGATAAATGTAAGTATATTTTTTAGAAAACAAACATCTTCTAATACATCATGCAGTTGAAATATTGGATTTTCAGCCATGCTGTAAGTCAAAAATAAATATAGGATATGGGTAAGACTTAATCTTGTCTAATAATTTGAAATAAGTGATGATAAAGTCAAATATATAAAAATTGGTTACAAGGTTCGTTTGGTGCACTAATTTTCATCAATAATTAATCTTAATATCCACTAATATATATTATGTACTACAATATGTATTACATTTGTATTTTATAACATTCATTTAGAGACTATTTAAGCAATATAAGTTCAAAATGTCTTATTCTTGGATTATAAATACAAAAACTTTCATGATGATGCATATAATTGCTTTTTATGTGGTGCAAAATTTAGAAAACTTGAGAATATCTATTTATAGGGTGAAAAGGCAATTGTTATCAAATAGCACAACCATAACTTTGTCCCTACAACTAGAATTACCAAACAAAACATACATAATTTCTTCCACAGCATTACAATTTGCTTTTTATATGATGACTATAAAAAATTTTGCATCTAGGATGAACTCAAGCACGCATATATGCATTAAGTGTGAATCGGCAATTCAGGTCTAGAATCTACTTTTCATCTGATACTTCTTAAATGACATTACAGCCCAGCATAAGAAGGTGCAACCAAAAGTGACATGACATGTGTGAATGCATTTATAATGCCACATCACATGAACTGAACCCAATGGAAGCTTATCAGTTTGATTCTCAAATTATTATATCTTTATGGAAAAACTGCATAGGTACTGATTGCATATATGAATTACATGTTCTTTATTTTCCAGAAATTAATGTATTATTCAAGAACAAAAATATTGTAATGTTACCTTTTAAAGGTCTCCAAAATCTAAATTTAAAATAGTGGTTGAATTGAATTTATTCACTAATTGCAATTTTAAACCTTTTTTTAAGTGACTTGTATAATTGTAATATTAGTTCATCTATATATCACATTCAGCATTTTATTCAAAGGCAATTTTTTAATCACAGTCCTTCCATTTGGATATTTTTTCTCAGCCATAATTCAAGATAGTGAATCATTTGAAGTTCCTTGATATCAATAAATAAATAATAATAAAAAAAACTACAGAATTATAAAAAGTTGCAGATTAATATTTCAGGGAATTTTAATCTGCATAATTATACATTTTACTTCAGTAGCAATGAAATAAGACTTTGCAATCAGTGAAAAATTATCCATAAAATTACACTTATGAATTTTAAAGTTAAAAATAGAATAGGACTTCAAAATTTTTTTTTTTATCAATTTTAAGCTATTAAAATTCATTTCCACATAATCAGGCAAAAAATATCATTTCAGACAACTATAAGTGACAAGTAAAAATTCAAAATAAGCACACATAAAAGGATACAAGTTGTTCCAAATGCTTCTTTATTTTTAGCATCCAGCAGTGCTTGAATATGTTCTGCCGCAGAAGATAAAGCAGTATCAAAATCACTGTTATTATCGGATTCTGGGTCTCTTTCAGGACAAATTGTTTTGTACAGTTCATCAAGACTATTTAACTCTTCTTCAGTAAGTTTCTAAACATGATAAAGCATCATTGAATAAACTAAGTAAAGAAGTTCAAGGTTGATTTTATCAGTTCTGTGAAATATAAGACAAAACATCTCTGCTGCAAATCTATTAAGAATTTAAAACAAAAACTGAATACAGGAGAGTGATATTAGTAGAAAATAACATATAATACTTTGTTCTTTATCTACTATTATAAATTTTTATAAAAATACTACCTTAAGAAGTTGCAAGATTGTGCCTGTGAAAATAAAATTCAGCTTGAAAAATTGTGCATCTTTTCAGCAGTCCTAATCTTCATAACCCTAATCATGGCAACTTGCTTGCCTGCCTTCATTTTTGGTTAACAGAATTTGCATGTTTGCAAAAAAATATTGTGCTACATTCTCATACCCTCTAGGAAAATGCTTTTTAATTCAATGGCATCTGTGGGGTTTATAACAACTACAATTCTAATTTAAGAAAATATTTGGTCATATTTTTTAATAATTGAATTGTTCATAACTACTAAATGATGTTCAATATCTCGATGAATTTCAAAGCGTAACTCAAAATTAAGTCTACAACGAACAAACTTGCTTATTTTTATACTTAATGAAAAAAATAGTATGAAGGAAAATAGAATAAATTTTAATATACAAGTTAATATATACCTTATTTAATATTTTTAAAGAATCCAAAGGGCTAATTAAATCAATGAACTACTAAAATTTTTTATAATTTTTAATAATGAATTTTATATACCTTACAGTGTATTTCTATAAATTATACAAAATTCCATATAGTTATTTCAAACATACACATAAAATCGCTTTTTATATATTTAGATTTCCTGTTTTTATAAGAAAAAGATACAGTTAAAGTAAGTATAGTTTATACAAAAGTAAAAAACAAAAACAGCAATTTTGGTAAATATCAATATTGGCTTCTAACAGAGTTATAAAAATCATTTATAAATCTATACCCTATCCCACTAAAAAAAGTATGATGCTTTTTGTTACAGATAACATTTCATATATTTCTATCCATCAAAACATTATATTAAGGTACATTTATGCTCAGTTCTTAGTAGGTTTTCTAAAATACAGTAGTGGTCAAAATTTCAAATCTTTTAGAAAAAGCACATTTTAAAGATTTAATGGTTCATAACAACAATTTTATTAAGAAATATACTATAAAGTTGCATGTCAACATGATTGTAATTTAAACAGAACTTTTATGCAAGCTTTATTTACCATTCCAAAGAGTTCCACACTTTTAATTTCTTAGTTGTTATTATGTGATGCCCTGACTGGATAATTGCTTCAATAAGATTTTATTACTTTATCCTGTTTCAAATATTTTTAATTGTATTACAGTCTGGGCCCAGACCATTGCAATAGTGAAATATGATTGTCTTGAAACCAATTTTTATGCATGGCAAAAACATGATATGGGGTTAAATCCTGTTGAAATATAAATTCTTCATTATCTAAGAAATGGAATTCTTGGATAATGAAGTAGATACTTCATTTTGGAATGAGTATTCCATTTTTGTATTGGATTTGATTTTGTATTTCCATTAAACACACAAATTCTATCTATGCCTGTCGTACATCCTCAAACCATTACATTAATTGAGTCTTTAAAAGTAGGTACAATAGAAATATGAAATGAAAATCTTCTATTCTTTTCACTACAAATTTAGTGACATTGCTACTAAATAATGAGATTTTGGTCTCATCAAATCAGACAACTCAATTATTTTGCAGTCCTAAAAACATACATTTTTATTCAGTTTAATATTTTTTATTTATGTTCCAGATTTAACAATGGCTCTATTCGTAGTATTTAGACCAGATTTCTGCAATTCGCTTTGAATAGTCCTTGCACTCACCATTTTACTTTGTATATTCCAAAACGATTTTCTTCTGTCATATAAGACACCGTCTGTTGAATATTCTAACAAAATTTGGTAATAGGCAGTTTTTCCTGCCTCTACCAATCGGGTTTTGTAATCTCCAAGCTTATTTACTCTCCTTCGAAAATTTAGAAATAATGCTTTTAATTAAGATTTCCCCCAATTTTCATCTAATTTCATTAGAATCAAAACCTCATTTGTGCAATAGTAAATCTTAATAACGTTGGGGGAGGATAGGGATGACCAGCCAACTCTTAGTGCCATTTTTTTTTTTTTAACATTTTGATGACTCACAAAATGGAATAGGAAGGGGGGGATGACCATCTTAATAGTAACACACACAAAAAAAAGACCTTCCCTCAGTTCTAAAACATGGGATCAATTCCTGAATTCCACTAATAACAATACTACCTTATTGATTTCTAAACAATCATGTTCATTGGTACATCCAAATAAAGAAAAGATATCTCTTATCAACTTCTTTCTTCCGTTTATTTCACTATAATTAAAAATAATAATAATAAAAATGCCAAGTGAATATATTTTACTGAATCACATTCTTCTTAAATTATCTTTAAAATAGTATGTAGCTTTATGGTATTACTACAAATACTATTACTGTTATAAGCCATTTAATCTTCAAAATGCACTTTTTCTAAAAGGTTTCCAAAATTTTAGCCTCTACAATAGTTATACCTTAGTAAGTTATAATCCTTTTTTTAAGCAATGATGACGTAGTGAGCTTTCCAGAATTAATTGAAGGAAAATAAAATTTCAAGGTCCAATATGAATAAACAGAAAAGTACAATGTTGATATGAATATATATAAGTAATTTTTTAAGATTCTAAATGGATTAAAAATAAACATATACATCTTTAAAATGACACTTGCTCTCTCAATATAAGATAAGCCAAAACTTTTATTATTTTAGGGAATGGAACTTATTTTTAATTTATACACCAGTTTTGTTTAGAATTTATCTAATTTTAATATGATTTATTCAAATTCTAAAATTTAGCTGTTTTAAAATTATAAACAAAAATAGTATATAATTATAAAAATCTCTCATTATTGTGTTATTTACTTATATAATAATAATCTGCTTATCAATAAGAACCATCAAAATTACAAAGTTAAAATACCTTAACAGCAACTCCAAATAACAGGTAAATTTTGATGTAATATATTAGAATTTAAAATTTTATTATCCTTAAAAAATTATCAATTAAAAAAGTATTGAAGTTATTAATTTAAGCTTAATATAAATGTTTGGTGCAGTATACCCATATTGGTCCTTCTGTCATTAAACCAAACCAAACTAATCTTAATATTTTTATTTATTTATTTTGAAATTTTGAAGATTGGACAGCCAGAAACACATAAACTAGAGGAGCACATTCCAAATTATTCTATAAATATTTTTATTTCTATTGATTAAGAATTCATACTAAAAACAACAACAAAAAAAAAAACCTAAATAATGCCTATTTCAAAATTTCTTCACGAAAAACAAACTTTTAATCTGAAAAAAATTAAATAAGTAAATTCTAAGAAATTTAAAAAAAAAAGCTATGTGGGAATCTAACACAATATGAGGAATGGGTACAATTTAATCAAATTATCCTTTAATATACTTCAATTCACATATTCCTAGAACAATAAAATAGCTTTAAAACTCAAAAGAAAAACTTATTCAAAAAAACATCTTACTACAGCTCCTTTGTTTCCTTCCAAAAAATCTTGCCTTATATCATCACCTCCCATGCTATTTAAAAGATCTTGATAAACCATAATTTCTTTTATCCTTTGTAATTCCTGTTGTTGCCGTTCTAATTGCTCACGCTTTGCTGCTTTCTTTTGAGCTTTTGTGTTCTGAAAAAATAGTGTATATATATATATATATATAGCATATTTATATATAGTTAAAAGCATATTACTTTTAAGTAAAAAAATCATGTAATACCTCTTGAACAACAGTCTGGAACTGTTTTTGAAGTTCTTTTGCAAATTCCAGAAGTTCTACAACCAAGTCATACTTTTCAACTGCTTTCTGCAATAATTATTAATATTTTAATTATATATGAAATATGTATTTATTTTCAGCAAAATCAAAGATATATATTATTAAAATGAATCTGTGAAAAGAATCTTATAAAAATATAGTAAACAAGAAAGGAAAGTGAACAGATTATAAAAACAAATTAGAAATCAATCCATTAAAAAAGAGAGGAGGGGAACAGAATTTAAAAAACTTTATTAAAATCCAATGGATTTTCTCCAAAATTCACTTACTTTAAATACTCTAAAACATAATAAGGCTTTCAATAAACACTTAATGAAAATGAATTCAAATGTTGATTTAGTATTTTAAAAAATGCATTTTCCCATATAAAAAAAGATTTTACCTTATACAATACCTTTCCTATTGCATTAAAATAGATATCTTAAACTATTTACCTTTAAATTCTCTTTTACAATGCTGAAATATATATTGCACACTTCTTTAAAAACCATTGTTTTGAAGAGGAAATTGGCCATTTATGATTGTTCAAAAACAATTTAGTACAATAAAAAATTTTCAACTGCTAAAAAAAGTCATTGATTCAACAGATACTCTAATTCTTAAATATAAAGTTGCAGACAATAAGAGGGCTCTCTGTATTATATTTGCTTTTTTATATATTATTTACAGGTATTAATTTTCTAATTCCTTCCATTCAGATTCTACTTCACCATGCTAACTAGAGTTTAAAAAGGGTGAATGAAAGAACACCTAAATGAAATATTATCACTGATCAATTTAGGAAAAATTCTATTCTGAAGCTATATAAGCTTTGAACATATTTCCATACCCCCTTTTCCATGCCTTCTATTTTATTTGTTCAGAAAGTGTCATTTTCTTATCACAGAGTTAAAAAAAAACCTGAATAACTGTAACTGCAAAAAATTTAATTCTTTCCTTGATCACGAGGAAGATGATTAAAGATTTGATTTCTATTTAACTGATTCCCTACTTTCTTTACTTCAAAAATGCAGTTTATATAAAAATATATAATATAAATAAAAAGCATCTTTTGATAATGTTCCAACAATTTCTACCATCATTTAGATGTTTTAATGAATTTTCACATTAAATTAAACATCACAAATATAAAAATATTTTTCTGTAACAAAAAAATATTGCATATATATATATGCAATTGAGAATATGTATTTATTAGAATACACTCAAGAAATAAAGAAAGGTTTACTTCACAAAAATAAAAATATGTAAATTTTTAAGAAACTACATAATAAATGATAGTTTCTTACAGATTAGTGTAAAAAAGGAATTTTGGCCTAAGTGAAGATTAGTGTGCACCAGCTGTTTGTCGCCAATATTGCAACCCATCGGATCCCTCTTATAGCAACCGTACTGCTGTTTTGTTTACTACTTTTTGCAATAATTGAGTTGTACATAAAGTACAATGACATTATGAAAAATGTTAAATTAAAAAAATATCGATTAAAGATTTTAATTTTGTTCTTTATTATAATTAAAATATATTAAATAAAGATAGTTAAGCTTATAATTAAAAGTTATTTTCTTCTTTTTTCTTTTAAATGTGAATACGAACAGAAAATATTTATTCTTTTGCAATTTTGAATTGTCAGTATGCGCTTTAAAAAAATCGTCTGCATTCTCACTTTAAAAGACAGCTGCAATGGAATTCTTCGCAGTTCTCGTAATTCTTTTGGTGTTATAACGTTTGGTTCTCTTCATAATTTGTTATGTTGGGAGTATTTCGAACCTATAGAATGGATGAAGGGTGAGTTAAATATGCACATATATATATTTTATGAGTTGATGAAGTTAGGAAAGGATGCTTGTTTGAAATTTTGTAATGACAATGGTTTGATATCGAACCGGCAGAATGGATGAAGGGCGAGTGGAATATATTTTTTTACGAGTTGATGAAGGTGGGAAAATTATTCTTGTTTGAAATTTTGTATGGAGAATGTTCCGATTGTTTATTTCTCCGTTTTTCTTTTCTCTTGGGTATGTACTGTTTCTGTTATCCACACAGTTTTTATGTTCAATGTGCTAGTGAAGCTACTAGGTTCCCGCTCCTGCTGCTAGCGGAGCCGTAGGATGTTTTTTTAAGTTAAAAAATTCTGCCCGGTGCCTTTGGCATCTGTACAAGGCACCGGACAGAACTCTCTCTGAAATCCGTTCATGCAACATCCTTCATTCTTTCTTTTCAATTGATTATATACAGTTCATGTTATCCACACAGTCCTTATGTTGAATATGCTAGCGAAGACATAGGATATTTTTTTAAAGAATCCTTATGTTGAAAGTGCAAACGAAGCTACTAGGTTCCCGCTCCCGCTGCTAGCGAAGTCGTAGGATGTTTTTTTTTTAAAAAGTTAAAAAATTCTGCCCAGTGCCTTCTACAGATGCCGCAAAAACAATACTTATCAGTAAAAAGTCCTAATTAGATGGAGGGAAATAGTAACCGTAACTGTTCCACGGAAGTATTCGTTTATTTTGTCCACCATCTTTATTGGCAACTTGGCATTGTTGGCGCAGCTGGGTGCACACTAAAATTAACTTTTACCAGAATTTTAATATTAATTTATAATTTAAGGTATTTCATAAAGCAAGACATTTTATTTATTCAACTATATACAAAGTTACAGTTTAATTTTTAAGATATTTATATTTAACAAAAATATAATGCAGACCAATTCTTTTTATATACAATAAATAATTCATATATAAATAAATTATAATGATATCATTAAATTCAGAAACATTCACACAAAAAAAACCCACTTTTTGATCCTCATTCAATTCTTTTCCATTTTGAGAATCATGTCGATAAGTATCAAGCTTCCCCTACAGAAAAATATAACATTTAGTTTTATTATACTTTAAATAGGAAAATTTTTATGGCACTTATAATATATATATAAAGCACTTGTAATGGCAAATCTTTCAATTATCTGATATATAAATTAAAACTACAAAAAAAATCCACTCCAAAATATATACAATAAATATATAATAAATTCAACATTAAATATATTTATTAATAGCTTTCCAATATTCATATTTATAGTTTTCTCAACACACATAAATCTTAAAAAATGTTTATTTCAAACATTTACTATACCTTTATATTAATTAGTATTTTCATATTTCCACATTAAAACTCTTATTAATTTCTAATTATACCTGATTTTATACAACCCAATTAAGGCACTGTGAATCTTTTTTTTTAGTAAATACATGTAAGAAAAAATTTCATCCTGATGAAAACAGAAATTCATTAATTATAAAATGTAATTAAACTACCTCATAATCTTAGAAAACAACATTTCCTTTTCTCTAATATTTTAAATGTACAGTCTATTAAATGAATGTCACTATTAGTAAAATATCCATATCTGTATCATAAAATGATACACCATGAAATAAATCAAAATGAAGAAACCTCAAATTATCAACTCTGATTCTCGTTCCCAAAGAGAATTTCTATTTATATATAAACATTAATAATCCCATACTAATCTACAGATAGAATACACTCTCAAATAGAATTACTACTTCGAATCAAAAATATTTGCATCGATACATACATTCTACATACAAGTTTTATATATTGAACAATCAAGTGATTTTTAAAATTTCAATTAACTTCTAAATTAATTCCTAACGAATTTCTCTTACAACTATGAAAAAAATCAGATATGTACACTTTTACTAAGTACTAGAATTTTAAAAATTGTTTCAAAACAATCTATGACGCTAGGTAAGAAAGATCCATTTGACATAACACCGAATAATTTTCCTTCATTTCATTCAATAAGTACACATAAAATCTCATTAAATAATCATTTATATTAGCCATTTAGGCTAGTGACTTATGCAAACTATACATATTTTAAAACTACGGAAAAGACGCTTTTTATACGAACCTTTCGCTTTTCTAAATTTCGAACCTTTTTTTCAACGATTGTAACTATTTGTTTAATAGGATCAAACGCTTCCATTGACGTTTGTTTTTCAAGCTTTGTTGATGCTGATGGCATTTTGAATATTCTAATTATTTAACAACATTTATAAATATCAATAAGAATAAATATAAGATTTAAAAACTCTTCGCAATTCAATAGCAATGCAAGGCCAAGAAAATTTATGTTGCCAAATTTTTGGGTATAATAATATAATGCATAAATTTTTTATTTCACTTGATTGATTTGCTCCTCACAAGTTACCCTTTCATTTTTAAAAGGGGGGGGGGGATCCTTTCTCAACTTTTTATAGATATGATACTGAATATTGACTTCAAAGTATTAAAGTTTTAAATTTTTCATGTTAATTTGCACGAGTCGTTCTCTAAGGAAAAATGAATATGGTATTATCTGAAGGAAAATATAAAAGTAATGGCAACAACTCTTTTTCGCAAAATTATGCAGTGGCAGAATGTACACACACATACTCATTTTTCGGTTGAAACTTTTATCATGTGAGAGCATAATATTGTTTTCATTTGGAGTTTTTGAAGCCTCAAAATCTACGGGCAAATAATTGGTGATTTATCACTTCTGAGGCATCAAATCTTCGATTTTAAGGCTATTAGAAAATGATAAAGAAGGTTGTATAAGGACTTATCACCTACAAATAGTTACACTTTGGAAAGAATGTCTACCATTTGACCAATTCTCCTGTCGGACCAATTAAGAGCAGGGTCATAAGAAGTTATCGCCCTGAAGAAATACAGAGGAGAAAAAGGGAATGAACGCAAAACAGAGAGGTGAGGTGTGTGCGCGTGTATGTGCGCGCTCGTGTGTATGTGTATGTGCACGCGAGTGTATGTGTGTGTAACGTTATTTTTTAAATCTTATTTAAACTGAAGAAATTTTCTAATTTTTATCTTAATTTAGCTCATATTAATTTCATTCCAAAATGTTCTCTTATTTCCTGACCCAATTCCACCTTTTTTATTTAATTAATTCAACACGAGCTCTGTAAAGCTGCTGAAATAGGCAATTCCCACACTCCGAGTGAAGGAATAAGAATCTGTCAACCTTAACAAATTCTTTTAAAAGGTACTTGTAATTCCCTTTCTTAAATCGACACGTGTAAAGAAATTCCTATCAGAATCTCATGTTATATAACCATCGGGAAAAAATATTTCATTCTCTTCCGTTCCTGTATCGCTTATGAACGGACGTAAGTTCAATATAAAATTTTTTAATTGTTCATTTTTTCTAACTGGCAAAAGAAGTTTTGAAGCTCGAACGATTTTGAGAAGAAGGAAAAAAAAATTGTTTTCTAAATATTGACCCATGCGTAATCTGATATTCACATGATTGTTTAAAACCGCTTTAAACTGGTTTCTCATCAAACAAAATTCTAGCCTCGTGAATAAAATTTTAGAATTCGATTGATTTTGAGATGGTTAAAAACCATTACTTTTCTAAATGTTGGTGATTGCGAAATATGAGTCATATGAGAACATGGTGATTTTCAATCGAACTATTACCGCGCGATTTTAGAAAATAATGTTCTCACATAGTAACTTGAAATTTGAGATAGCTGATTTCATTTTTTTTAATAACCAAGTAAATGTACTCTCTAATATACAGGTGGTCAATTTGTTATATCTTCCAATTATTGGATCAGTATCAGTCTATTGACTGTTTTTAATTATTTCTTGCTACTTTGAAATTTTTTTGTTGAAACTTAATGTTATGTAATAATAACGATGCCAAAATTTGTTAGTAGCAAAAGTTACAATTCAATACAATAAATAAAAAATTTGTATTCATGCTTTCTGTCTTAACATCTTTCCAATGTGCTTTGGATTCCAAACTGAGACTGCTGTTTAGGCATAGGATAAGGAATGGAAAATTAAATTACTGATGGAATTTAATATAACGGTATTATTTCTTTGGGATGTTCAGTCATTAAAATTAATGCTCAACAGCCATCCAATTTGAAGAAGACGCACAAATTTCCAGGAAAGCTAGTAATTTTAAAACACGACTGAGTTCTTGACAGCATGCTCTTTTCTTTCAAAATTATTCAAAATTAAAATTTTATAATTATATTTAATTAATATATTTCTCATTTATATACAAAAAGTAAATTATAATTTAATTTTTGAAAGAAAAATAATTATTTATTTTGATGCGTTTTAAAAAAATTATGAAAATTATTTAAATTAAATTAACAACTTACTTATACTTCAATTACTATGTTATTCATTTTTTATGCAAAAATTAATATCTTTTCTATTAATTCTTGAATTATAATTTAATTCTTAAAAGAGAAATAATTATAATTGTAAATGAGTTTTTATTAAGAAAAGTATTTACAAATGTAAATTAACTACAGAAAAATATTTATAAATTTAACTTAAATGATAAAAATACTGACATCATTATATAATTAATGACATCATTAAAAATTGCATTCAATATTTAAAAACTTTATTCGTGAATTTTCAATGTCATAAAGAAACACCAGAATGATAATTGCAATAGAAACATTGAAAACAAAATATATTTTAACATCTTGTACAATTTATAAATGATAATTGCTCACAAGGACAATATTTAATAAATCTATTTTTTAAAAGCTTCATTTACATTCAAATTATTTATCTTTCTTTAGAAAATTTAGCAATACGCCAAACATATCACAACACTTTATTAAAACTTTTGTACCTTTCGCTTACACATTTAACAATGTAACACCTACTATCTATTTCTTTTCAAATATTAATATCTGGAACGATTACAAATATATTTAATAAATTATCAGCTGCTCCCTTCAATCTAATATATAAAAATCTCGTGTCACGGTGTTTGTGTTCGTACTCCTCCGAAACAGTTCGACCGATTTTTATGAAATTTTTTATGTGTATTTGGTAGGTATGAGAATAGGTCGTAAAGTATATTTCCTAACGCTAGATAATTAGGGTGTGCGACTGTTGTTGGTTTATGTCACCAGTCCATTTTCATTCCAAGTTATACACAAAGTGAATGAACAGCAGTATCCAACATATAAAGATGCATAACACAAATTCGTTTACTATTCTCTATATTGTTGACTACATGTTTCCCGGGACGAGCAGACACGTTGTGGGATAAGCACAAAGATTCAATGACTGACGATATATTACATCGAATTCGTACACGGTGCAACAATCTAACGATTACATTCAGCGACGCTATATACACTAAAGCATTGATTGCTATCGAGGATTTTTACGATATCATTGCCAATTTATCACTCAGTCATTTCGGTATGAGTTTGCCAAATCGAAGTGCATCTAATTTAATTTACACCGAAATTAATCGTGAACTACAGTACGATACTGCAGAAATGGCAGCGATTGTTACTCGTAGTGTCCCACTACTGACGCATGGAAAAAAAAATCATTTACGACCGCATTATGCTGGCAGTTCCGGCGGGACAAGGTGGATTCTTCTTTTTTTTTATGCACCAGGTAGAACTGGCAAAACATTTCGCATTTCACTAATTTTCGCCAAAATACGATTTAATGGGGTCAATTCATGTGACGTAAAAGTCACATGTCATGAGCTATCCGCGCATGGCATTTAAATTTCATCCGCACCGCTTTCGTGGATTAGTCTGCCATTAACGTTCTCTGCCGAGTTTGAAGTGGATTTTTTTTTTACATTTGATGTTATAATTTCTGAGTCATTTTCTTTCCTCTTATTATGTGTTAAAAGAGGAAATACTGGTGTGCTGATGGATTTTTTTAATGCGAAACACAAGAGTGACTGTCATGATAAAATGTTTTCTTATTTTCCTTTCAACAATCCTGCCTAGGGTTGGTACCTTTCGATATAGATTTTTTCAAGCCTTCGAAGTCGGTGATATGCTTCGATCATTTTGAAGAATTCATTCAATGTATGTTAATTTATTAAATCGTAAATGGAATTCCAGTAATCGCAATCAGTAATTTTTTAGAAAAATTCTTCGAAAAAAAGAACTTGGTAAGCGATTATCTAACAAAAACAATCAAACAAAATCGTGAGAGCATTTCTAATTCACTTTATTCACATTTGATGAAATTTCTGATAATTTTGAATATGCTTACAAGGTTTTAAGTTGTTTACAATACATTAAGTTGTTTACAATACATTAAGTTGTTTACAATATTACATTGCATTTTCTAAAAAATCTTATCTAAATTTAATTAATGTAAGCTCCTGCTGGAAAAATAACAACTGCTATAATGCTAAACTTAGGTGAAAGTGAATAAATTTCTTAAAGAATAAATTTCTTATTTAATAAGTGAAATCTTGACTAACTACTGAAAATTGAATTTTCTTAGTGACTGTTATAATATTGTTACAAACCTGCAATTCGGCTTCCCAGCATAGTTTGTT
>JAPMOR010050641.1:0-51775 GCA_026543865.1 Argiope aurantia | reverse complement strand
CACACACACACACACACACACACACACACACACACACACACACACACCTTGCCATTGGAGAAAAAGAAATAATTTTGCTCAAACTGAAATATCAACGAATGTTTGCAAATGTTGAATTGTTCTTCAACCTTTTTGTTAATTTATTTCAACAGTAATCAATTATATACATTTGTTTTAAGCTTTGATAAGTTTGAACCAATTTAAATTTTAATCGTTAGAATTATTAGTAATCTTTCAATAATCTTTGATGCATGTTATGTACTATCAATTTCGTGGAATGGAACGAATGAACGTCTTTCAGCTGAACGAAAAATGTGAACGCCTAGTACATTGCAGGATCTAATCCCAAACACAATAACATGGTTGGAAATTCAATTGTTACCGGTGTCGTAATGACACTAACCTCTGATTTTAATTAAATCTATGATTTTCGGATAATAATATAAGAATTTTTTATAATAATTTTTTGCGACAATAATTAAATCTGTGGAGTTGGATTATCATGTATTCTGAAAGCCAAAATGCTAACGAAGAAGGTAAAATGTTTTTGTGAAAAATATTCTCTTTAATTTTAGCATCTAAAATAATTAATCATTTTAACATGAAGTTCTACTCTAATTTTTTTTGTACCTTTATTACTTGTGCGCTAATTTTGAAATTGATAATATATAATTAAAATTAAGTAAAGTAAATTAAAGTAAAAGTTGTAGATCTCCCATAAGAGCCAATAAAAACATATCATTTCTAAGCAACTTTAACAAATAAAGAGTTAAATGTTGTCAAAAAATATAAATTTTTTTTTTCTATTCCTCAATATTATCCTCCTATTGGTTGCAACATGAAGAAATAACTGTTTTAATTGTCAATATCTTCATAATTTTTATTATTAATTTTAAGAACATCAATTTTGCCTCCAGTATATTATTTTAAAAAAATTCTTTAGCGAGCTGCTCTTTTTTAGTGATTCTTTAGAGATTTTGCTGTAATTAACAGCCACCTTATTTTTTTTAAAATGATTTACTTGTGAAAAGCTGAGGAAAAAGCAATTACAAAATTTTGTAATTTTTTAATATCTAACTAAATTTGTTTTCTAAAGAAATAAATTTAGAAATATTAATTTTTAGTTAAATAAGCTATCAGAAAAAAAGTGTATAAAAAGATTTTGTAAAAATATTTGAGTAATCAGTGCCAATAAAAATAAATATAAAGAGGAAAGAAAAAGTTTTTATATTAAAATTTTTTTTGAACAAATTAAAAATTTTAATATCTTATGATGAAAAAAATCGGGAATCGTAATAATATATAGTAAAGAATCCAATCATTTTTTTATTATAATAATTATTCATCCCTTTATTTACTATCTATTGCCCTCTCTTTCCTTCATACAAGTAGTATGATTTGAAAAACATGACACTGTCAAAGGCATCTGAACCCCCATATAGAACATGTTCTGCTTATCATATATTACCTATCACCTCTTAAATTCACTTAAAATTCCCAAAGTGTCTGAGTAAGCCTCTGTTAAACAGGGCAATTACATGCGAGTTATGGCTCATAGGATAATAGAAATAAGAATAAAAATTAAAATTACATAAATCCCCTTATTATTGCAGTAGTCCTGGAGATTCATTCACTGAAATATATGGGTAAGATGGTTGTATAATATCTATGGAGCATGGTAGTTTTGGCATAAACCTAAGATGAGACACTGAATTCAGGGATCAACATAATGTGCTAGTAAAGAAAAATTTTTTTTAATGTTAATTATTTACTATTATTCCATACAAACTTATCCATTAAAATTTGAAATTTCCTTGCTGTCTCATTAGTATAGCAGATAAAGGAAGATTTTTTTTTGTAAAGAAAACAAAGATTTAAGTTTAGCTCATTCAAATGATGTTTCACAATATAGTTTTTAAAAATACTGAATTCTAATTCACATTTATACTTTGAAAAGTTATGTTTACTGTTTTATGTTAGTTATTACATAACATTTTTTAAATTATATTATGCTAAAATAGATCAAATAAAATTATTATTTTCCCTTCAGAATTCCAGAGAATGTGGAAAATTGCTTCTACCGCTCAGTTTGTAAATGCATTTCGAGAGCTTTTCAAACTGCCAGAGATTGAAATTGAGGTAGAGTGTTAAAAATTGTTTCTATTCTTCAAATCATAAAAATGCAAAGATTTCAGTTCTTTCTTTTAATATTGTACAGATGTACTAACCAGCAATGTGCATTAAGTCATTTGTCTTGCTAAAACTAAATAACAAAATTATTTATTTAATTCATAATAATGCTAAACTAATGATTCATATACTATTAGTATTTTTTAATATGATTATTTCTGCTAAACTTATTATGAGTAAAAGTTTTTCCACAGAAATTTGTGCATTTGCTTGAACTTTTATACTGCAAGATCACCGTCTTTAGAATCAATAAAGCTCTATATATTGAATTTATAATTTTCATTACATTCATGTCTTTATGGAACTAGATTAATGTATTTTTTTTATTCAATTTTTTTTTCTGAATTGCAACATTTTTTTGTAATAAAAATATTTATTTGACTTCTAATCTTTGTTGATGAATTATTTTTCATTAATTTTAGTGAAACAAATTTGTATTAAAATCATGTTTTTTGTTTGGAATTCATTTTTTTTAAAAAATTATGAACTGTCTCAAATTTTTATATTTCATCATTTGCAGTATGCTGTATATATTGTATTCAATGTATAATCTTATTCTTAATAGAGGAGTTCCTGAACTATAGCATGCATGCTTATAGAAAAATATGGTTCAGTGTAAAGCATTTTATTTTTGCTGCATTTTTTTTAATGGAAAATACTTTTATCAAACCATTATCATCTAGGAATTCTGGTAGATTCAAAAAAGGAAAGTAAATAAGGAAATTATTAATGATATTTAAAATGAAATTGCATCTTAATTTTATTGTAATTCAATCAGTTTGAGTTAATATCATTAATCAAAGCAAATCTTTTTATTATTTTTGTTTAAAAATGTTTTAAAAGCATGAAAGATAACATATTTAAATTGTTCTTGAAATAATTATTCCTTCACTTCTATTGAAATGTCTTTAAGCAAGACCAATTTCATAATTATTTTTGTTAGAAATTATCTAAGAGCATGTAAAAAGATGACATATTAAATTCCTCAAGAATATGTGACATTAATTAGGGTCCTTTTCTATTAAGAATATAGCATATTTTTATAAATAATATCTCATGTTATCTTGAAAACAAATGTAGTTTTTCTTGAAATGTGGTTTTTCTTGAAAACAAATTTTTATTTACATTTTTACTATGTGGAGTTTTAAATGAAACCATTTATTCAACATCATGAATGTCTATTAATCATTAATGTCTTTTAAAGAAAAAATCAATATCAATTAACCCGAATTTTCCTATGTTCCAATGAATTGGGTTGAAAATCTACTTGAAGGCACTAAATTATTTGATACAGGATTGTGAAAATAAAGATGATCATAGAATAATGCAAACAGTTTTATAATCTGAAATTGCATAATTTTTTGTTAATTTTTAAAATTTAGACTGAATTAAAATTTAATTTCTACTGAAATTAAAAGCATATCTATTGAATTCAATATGTAAATAAACTTATTCTTCTGAAGTTATTTCTGAAATGAGAGTTTATATTAATTTAAATAATTCAATTGTTGAATTCTCTTCGCTGAAAAAACTTTTTTAAAAAGAGTTTAACCACTGTAAATCTTGAGTAAGCTTGTTCTAGTCATAATAAATATTCTAATTTTTCTATTGCTATTTTAATAGCATATTTATGTAAGTATTTTTATTTAAATGTA
Source organism: Argiope aurantia (assembly GCA_026543865.1). NCBI lineage: Eukaryota > Metazoa > Arthropoda > Arachnida > Araneae > Araneidae > Argiope > Argiope aurantia. The sequence goes on along the minus strand of JAPMOR010050641.1, from coordinate 47,930 downwards.
TTCAGCACACAGAGTCTAAGAATTTTGACTAAAGTATCAATATATATAATGTTTCCATAGAATACGAAATAATTTGTAACATTTTTTCTAACACATTACAGCTTGTAATAGATTTTATGTATAGAAAGATTCTAAATGATGGTGTGAGGGAAAAAAAAAAGACTCTGAAATTTGACAGAAATTAGATTTTTAGCTATTGAATTTTTATTCTTTCTTTTATTTATAATACTTCCTGTGATCTGTTGATTGAATGAATGAGTTTAAAAATATTGCCTTATAATCATTAGAGGCTCCATTTATGTATATATTTAAGCAATTCAGAACATTAGTTAATTTATTGAATCAGCCAAAATATATTTGAATTATAAAACAATATTTTGACATTATTTTAATAGGAAATTCACAGATTCAGCACAAAAAAAAAAAAAAATTAAATTATCAAGAAATTTAATTTAAAAGAATTCCATTTAGTTGAATATTACTGTATAAATAGCACCTTTTGAATAATTTAGAGGCATTGAAAAATACCTGGACAGTTTTTTCTTCTTTCCATCTATGAAATATAATATCAATGAAATCTTTGTTTCCTGATATTAAAAATATCAAATAAGCATTTATTATTAAAATGCTTTGTCCAAGGCATTAATAAACAGTTTAGTGCAATGTCTGACTTTCTTTCTGTTAGTTTCCTTGTTTAACATTTTCACTGTGTCCTTAATTTGTACGAAATCTGTAATTTGTTCAGTTTTTCTTATTTTGGTATATATAAATTCAAAATTTTTTTAGAACTTAAAAGGTACTAAAACAATAAATATTTTCTTTACTAAAAATTAAATATGATATATTTAAAAAAAAGTTTGGCTCCTTTTTTTCCCCATCAACATTTGTTTTCTTGTTAAGATTATGAAATGTCCTGTGTTTTCCATTTAATTATTGGTCTTTTGCATCATATCATTTACCAACTAATTGCATCAATTATGTATTCTAATGTGTAACAATCATAGATGATGGATAGATATTTAAAACAGTAATATAAAGTATCTGCTCATATTTTTAAAAAGAATGCGCTTCCTGCAAAAGATGCTCGCAGAAGCATATCAGTTAGGGAGAAGAGAAGTGGAGCCATGTGATCTTCACAAATATGTTCCACTTCAATATAAAACCTAACAATAAGTTGATTCTCATCTAAAGAGAACTTAATACTTCTTATAATTTTTTGTTTGTGCATCTCTGATTTGGCGAATCTAATGTGATGATCTGAGCTAGTATTTTTATCAGTGGCCTTACTGACCTGTACATTATCAAGAATGGAGCATTAACTGCTCACTGATACAGAGAAGTAATCTTCAAATCTCTTGTGGTATTTTATGTTGTGGCAATCACAAATTCAGTCTCATGATAATGCCAAGCCACATTATGCTCAGCTAATAGACAGTTTTCTTTTTGACAAAGGAATCCTTCGAATTGATCAGTTTTTTCCTTAGATATGAATCCAACAGAACATGTTTGTAACATTCTAGAAAGAAAGTTTGCTGTTGGCTTATCATCCTCAGAAATAATTTAGCTGTTAGAAAGCTCTTCTCTTCTGGAGTGAATGACAGGATAACAGTCTCTCAATGATTCTATGCCTCATAGGTTTGTGGCATTGCTTTCCATCAGAGGAAAACTACACCCCTTACTAAAACTCATTTTCATCTGAGAAATCACATTTTTGTTTTGTTTATATAATATGTGCAAATTGTGCATTTTTTGTTTACTGACAAATATCATCAATAAAATGTAATTATCCCTTGTTCATTGCCTCTTTTTCATTTCTTATATCTCGCAACACCTATAAATCATATATCAATCTCTAAAACATTTTCTTATTCACAGTTTATATCCAAAATCATAATATCCCCTAATTATTTAACAATGTACTTACCTGTATTACAGTTCATTATAAATGATATAATTTTTGATTATTGTAAAAATAGCATTAGTATAGAATATTGAATTTCATCTGAAATCATATATGTGGTCTTGGAGGAAATTAAATTAGGAAATTTTTGTATAAAAATCTAAATTAGCTGCCTGTAGCACCTTCCAGTGACAAGAACTAATGGAATGTAAGAAGAGAAACCTCAATTGTTTATTTAATACACCTACTTTAAAAAAAATAGTTTAACTCTAAGATGATAATTTGAAACAACAACAAAAAATCCAGGTTTTGAGTTTTTCTGAAAAATTATTAGTAACTTCTGCTCTCTCATTCATAATCAATTTTGAATTGAGTGAAAGAAACCAATTATAATTCATATTGTCAGTACTATGATATATACTACTATGCTGATTTAAATATAATCCTAAATGATTAAAAAGTAATGTTTTATTTTAGAAGAATTTAGATATCAATAGTAAAAAAGAATGTTCTCTATAATGAAACTGCATTTAACTTTATTTTATAGGATTTATCTTACTTTAAAGATATGCATTTACACTTTTTGTCATTCATTTGCCCATTCATAGACATTTGTCATAATCTACTGTTAACTTGAGTTGTTATTGATTATTCTAAAGAGAAAAAGATTGTAAAAAAGGAATGAAATCTTATATATTTCATATTGTATTCTGTGTTAAATATTAACAAATTTCAATATATGTTATGTTATTTTACGATATTCTGGGTATTTTATTAAAACTCCCTTTCAAGGAAGAACTTGAACTAAAAAAAATGTTTCTGGACCAGTTTTTTATTCATGCAAATATAATTTTATTTGTTGGATGATTTCTTAAACTTTTATATATATTTTACAGACTTTAGAAGAAGGTTTTTTGGGCAAAAGCATGTATGGAATTAATATTTTGAAGCAATTGATTGTGGCTATACTAAAAAGTATCTATCCAAATCTTGGAGTGAGGTATTATTATTAAAGATATTTCTTTTCATGATAAACAAATATAATTCAGATATTCCAAATATTTAATTATTTACAATATTCTATTTTATTTCTGCATAAAATAAAATTTGTTTTTGCAATTTTTTTTCCAAAATTTATATTAAAGTCATAGTTTGAAATCTGATACTTTTTTATTTTTATGTTTCTTGTCATAATACCTAAAATTTGATTAAAATCACAATTGGTTGTCAGATCATTTATGTTATTAAAATTTCCACAAAAATATTAAATAAAATTTTTTTAATATTATATTTTTTGTTATTATTTTTAACAATAATACATAAATTTATAGGTATTGATATTTATTCTTTATTGTTTTGGGATGAAGATTACAAATTATATTAAAATTGTTTCTATGTAACTTTTATTTAAAATGAGAATATGATTGGCAGTATCTTAGACAACAAATATTTGGAATTTTATTGAAAAATGTGTTTTTATATTAAAAACAAAACAAACAAAAAACTTCAGTAATTCTATATTATAAATATCTATTTGTATGAAAATCTGTTACATAATTTTTAACTATGTCTCTTGTTACTAATGTTTAAAATTCATCATAAATGCTGATCATTTTTATTGATTTAATCACAATTTGGAAACATGCTAGGGGGTATTTTTTTTATTTGTTATTGTATTGTAAAGTGTGTCTTTTGGAAAATTTGGCTTTTAGAGGAGGCATATTGATTACAGCAATAGAAAAACGCATAGTTTAAAGAACATAGTTTAAATAAATAATTCAGTATGTTTCCTAGTTTGATATTGCCACACATTTCTGCCAGAAATTTTCTTTTGGCTATAGCTTCCCCTTCAGTTTTTCTTTGAATTCATGATTAAATAAATATTTTTATTGGCCTTCTTGATGAAATTACTATTCATTAAGAATGTTAATGAGATATTTACCTTAATTTCAAATTCTTCATTCTGAAAAGGAAAGCTAATCATTAAATATAGTTAATAATATGTGAAATTTACTGTACTATGAAAGTTCCATTGAATATCATTGCAAGTTGCTAAAATGTATTTTTGGGGTCAATTTTTAGTAGCCAAAACTGAACTAATGCTTTCACAAAATTTGATGCCAATGCATCATCAGCTCTGCTAATGATTTTTTGCCAATTTGATGTTAATGAGTTTTTGCTCATTGGCTCTGTTCATTTACTGACAAGTTAAATTATTTAAATTTGATCATTAAAATCAAATAAAATGTTCAAACATAAAAAATAAAATCAGTTTTATTGTGGATAAAATAAATGCTTGAAAACAAGCATATTAAAGGAATTTTATATTGACACATTAAAGTAAAAACTTTGACTATATTAAAAACAAAAACAAAAAACATTGCTGTTTCTTGTAATATTAATATGTATATTTTATTATATCATGTAGGTGGCCCTTCTATCTGCTGATATATTCCTTTTTTAAGAAAGAAGCTACAAATAAATAATCACATTTTAGTGAATACAAAACTTGTTGACAGACTTAGTAAGCATATCAGCCATATTGTCTTTTGGTGGTATGTAAAAAAAAACAATGTATCTCTTACGGCATGACCCACTAAATAAATAAATAAAGTCAATCTTTAAGTCAATATCTTTGCTTCTCTCAAAGCCTCATTAAAATGAACACCAGGATTTAAACCTTTGCATATTCTCTTTGAAATTAATCATCTACTAGTGATGATTTTAGTGTTTTGGGACTGTTTGCCAAGTCTGATTTCACTTCAAATTGTCAACTTATTCGTTAATAGCTTCCTCCCAATTTTCTGCATAGAGGGAATTCATTGTTACTCTCAACTTGTACTCTCTTTTTTTGCCTGATATAAAAATTAGATTCATTTTTCATGTCTTCTTTCACATTTTACAATATATAGTTTTTTAAATGCTTTGGCAATCTTTGGTTCTATTACTTTTTCTAGTTTCATTTCTAGCAATCACATTTGGAAGTGTGATCTCTTCCATTTCTCCTTCAGTTTCATCTATAGAACTATCATTGCCTTATACTATTTCAAGGTTTTCTGAATCGCTTTTACTTGGAGTGAGGGATTTCAGAAGCAATATTTCTTTCTCACTCATGAAATATAAAAATATCCTTCTACTTAGCATTTATAAGAGGTAATTTTTATTTGACTGGGAAAATATTTTACTCAGATTTCATATATTTGGGCAACCCTTTTGATGTTCTAGAGCTCATATACTTTAGCTCCTTCCACTATTGAACTTTCACACATTCTTTTGCTCTTGGAACTAGAGCTAAAAATTAACTAGAAATAATTTGGCACTTCTGATTGCATCAGCAAGCAATATGTTGCATTAAAGAGAGGTTGATTAAGTCAGTGTACCAAGAATAATTGCTCAGAAAAGCTACTAGGTAGTTTAAACCAACATTAGAACCATTCTATACGTCTAAGGGAATAAGTTGGTGATCAAGCTTGTTTTATTTCTTTCGTAGGAAATTTAGTTTTCTTCATCTTTCCCAGAAAACAAATTGTATAATGTTCTTGTTTTCTCTATTTGTGTCTTCACTGGGATTTTTGAACACATCACCATTCATATTACTCTTTGTGTATGAAGATAACCTATTCTTTTATGCCACAACTCTCCATTTATTGATTTTGCCAGGTTAGTAGTTTGAAATTTTTCTTCCTCTTGATAAAATCTCTGATATGAATAGACAATTAGGAGAATGTGCCAAATTTTTACAATAACTGCCTTTACAACTTTGACGCTTCTTATGTTAATTCTTCAGTACCATATTCTTCACCAGGGAAAAAAGTATATTTCTAATACCATTCCCTGCAATTTTTTTTAATTGGCTGTTTTGACTATTGAGGAAAAGGACTTAAGATTTGAATGACATATTCTCTGTAGCTCCACTATCCAAGATCCATGAATTTGAATCATCACATCTAGTGGTTGATTGTTAATGCATAAAGTTTTTCTTTTTAACTGTATTTGCTTTTTTTTATTTCTCTTCTTAGCATCTTCACAAAAGTTATTAATGTGATCCTATTTTTTACAAGTAAAACAATCTGCATTTTTTGCATTAGATTTGATCCTTTTTCCTTAAAAATTCCACCTCTTAGCTTTTTTTTAAAGAGTCCTTCTCTTAAAGAATTGATTGGGTGTTTTGAAGTTGTTTTTCATTGTTAGTGCTCATTCATCTAGGATTTCACTCGGGGGATTCTGTTCAATTGGATGATTTTTTTCAATGATTACTAATCTGGCTTTTACAGTCATTATTGGAAAGGATTCTTCATCTTTTTCATGACTTGAAATGAGAGGTTCAAATGTTCTTGACAGCCCTCTCAATATCACTAAAGCAACTTTTCTGTTATTAAGAGCATATTCTCTTCCTCCTTCTATTAACCTTGCTTGATAATCTTTGATCCTTTCTCCTATAGTCCTCTTATCGATCTTCATGTCTAATCTCCTAGCTTCATAACAATGTTGAAAGAGACTGCATTAATTGTAAAATATATAAAAATTCATATTGGATATTCAGCTTCTTCACGTATTCCATGCTTCAGATGCATGGTTAGAATTTTTGATATCATCTGGGAAATTAAATTCAACAGTAAGGAACAGAAATGTCAGTGCTTTTACCCTTCCTTCTTCATTTGTAATTTTATATTCCAAAACTTGTGTTGATTACTGCCTAACAACGTTTTTGGGCAGTTGTAGCTTTGGCTTGAATGCTTCAAGAGTGGTAGTTATTGCCATTTTGTTTTAAGCGTTTGAACTTCTGAACCATATTTTAATAGTCTGGAAATACTAAAAAAACTTTTTAAAAAATTATTATTATTTAACTTCAAATATCTTTATTACTTCTTCACAAAAGAATAACTTTAGTATATCCAGGTCTTTTCGAGTTAGACAGCAAAATGGTACTTTGCTGTTTTTCCATAAAATCTGCTGGTTTCTTGCGTAGAAAGAGCTTCATGCTGATAACATTTTAAATTTAATTTTTCAAATCAAATAAAATCTCCATAGAAAAAATCCATAGACATTTATTATTATAGGTGAAATAAATTGCTTGAAAATGACATATTACTAGAAGGAATTTTTTTGACATACTAGAACAAAATGTTATATTAAAAAAGCAAAACAGAAAATGCATAGCCACTTCTTGTAATCTGAACATATAAGATTTTAACAATATACAATGTAGAGGGCTTTTGAATAGATCAGTATATAATTCTAATTATATGACTCAGTGAAACCTGATCAAGTCCCACATGTGACAAGTTTGGAAAATCTCTTTGCCATATATATCTCTTTGTCATAATATATCGCTTTGCCATATATATCTCTTTGCCATATATTACTTTTCTTTAATCAATCTGCAAAAAGTTATAGGATAATTTCTAATACCTTCCTTGCTTATCATTTCACCACAATACAGCTTTATCTGCAGGATGACATTATTTGCTGTGTTGTTCTTTGAGGCAAGTATTTGATTGGTAAATAGAGCAACAAGAGTTGATAGCAGTGATAACAAATTTCCTGTAATGTAAAATTTAATTTTAAACTGGAGTAATATATTTTTTATGGAAATAAAACATATTTAAATTAATAGAGTTCTTATCATAACCTTAAGACCTACATGAATGGTTTTTATTTCATTTAACAGTATTCCAGCCACTTGTAGCTTTAATCACTTTTTAAATGGTATCTTGAATTAACATTCTCCATAAATATTTGTATTGTCAGTAAAATCTTTGTCATAAAATTCAGTTTGGTTTCTTCATTTTATACAATTACTCCGTTTGTTAGGGTCTTTTTTTTAAACATGCTCTCTGTAGAAAGATGTGAAATTAAAGCCACAAATGCACCTGGCATTTTAACTTAAAACTTAATTATTTTGAAATCTAAAACAGTCCAGTAAGTGAAAACAAGATTTCCTTTACTCCTTAAAACTCTTAAACTACACTTGACTTTTTAATTACAAGTCATTTTTCATGATGAAAGTTCATAACAAAGACTTAAAATGTGAAATTGTGGGGAAAATTAAATTTCAAGCAATTTTAACTGTATTTCTCTGAGAAATGCTAAAGAAATGTCATTTTTAATCGACATTGATAGGAATACATACTTTTCCAAGTACCATGCTATTGTTTTCCCCTGTATTTTAATGATTCCCTTTTTTCTTTTATATGTTTATGCAGATGATCCAATTTGATCGCCAAGTTCATCAATAGCTGTTTATTTGGTAGAGTAGAGATATCTCCTCCCAAACAGCCTGTGGAAAAAAATTGTAAGCATTTCCCAAAATTTTTGGTTAAGTGGAGAATGCCTTCCTTTTTTTTTTTTTTGTGACAAATAAGGTCAAGAATCTCTGATTAGCAGATAGTATATTGTTTGGCCTAGAAAAAAAAATATTTTTCTCGAGAAATATCAATTCACACATATTTTAAATTGTATAATTAGTTCTGTTAGATTAATTAATTCCAAATTAAATATGCAATCAATTATATTTACTATTTCCTGAGATTTTGGAGTCTGTAAATTTTTATGTTAGCTACATTTTGAATTTAATAAAAGTGGGGTTTTTTTGTGTGTGTGCTTATGTTATCTTTTTTATTGAATGTGTTTGGTTTGCTATCAATTTTACTATATTGTTTTGTGTACTTTATTATACTGATGTGAATATGAAATTTTATATCTTATCAAAAGTGATGTATCCATTTTACAGAGATTTCCAGGAACACAACAAACTGATAATTCCTAACGTAATTTTTCCTCGCTTTTTAAAAAAAATCAAATATTCTGTTTAAAGGTCCGAGTCTGTGGTAAGTGCCAAAGGAAACTGACAGAGAAGGAAGGAAGAAAAATTGGGGTAGGGGCTGGGAGAGAAGGTAATTCTAAGGAAAATCTTATTGGATATATCAAGTTTTGAAAAAATTCTCCCCCACCCCCCCAAAAAAGAACACACACACACTATATATATATATATATATATATATATATATATATATATATATATATATATATATATAATATATAATATTTTGAATAGCTACATATAATTTAGAAAAAAAATATTAAAAATTTTTAAAATTTTTTTTCTTGGTTACATAAAAAAATGCCATGGCTATAGAATTAAACAATATTCCAATGGCGCAAATCGCATTATAATAATTCTGCAATAAAATTTGCAACAGTTCTACTTTCAAAATAAAACTCCCTTTTAACCAATATATTTTTTACAACGCAAAAAAGAAAGAAACCTTGTAACACTTTAATGGTAGATTTATTTGCACAGCAGCCATCTAGGTATTTTTCCAAGTTTTCAGTTTTCCAGTTTAAATCTAATTCTAGTAGAGCTGTTGCCATTTTTCGGTCTTTTCTACAAATGTTTATTAAAAAGCATTACCGAACATTTATTATTTCCCTTTGGGAGAGCCAAGTGAAGCTTATAAATTGAAATAAAAATGTATAACCAAATGGCTACACGACGCACTTAAGTTTAAACTTAAATGTGATAATCCAAACCACAACTCTCATCTGAAAAGTTATGTTCTTCTAAATACTAATTGATAATGATGTTTTCTGAAGAATCATTGAAGAATCAAGAACATTGTGGATCCATTTCTATTCTAGAAGTGTTATTAATTTTCACCGAAATGAGTTTTAACCTATTGTTGGTTTATTCTGTTTCATAGAGGAAATGCTGAGAGGGGTGCTAGATTGTCTTATCGCTTTCAATTTTTTAGTAAAATTCTTATTTCCTGAGAAGAATCGAAAATGTAGTTATAAAAGAATCTTATTTTAGTACCGCCTTCACCGTTTTCACTTTTTATACCTCTGTATGAAAACTTATTTGAACATATGTCGAGAAGTTTGTTGCGCTAATTCAAAAGCCTGTTGAAATCGCACTCTTACTAACGTTCTAAGACGACGACATTTCCGGTTTCTTCATAAATCGTGTATTCTTCATTGTTTATAATGATTTAACTTCTTCATCCGTAATTACAATTCTAGATAACAGAAATCTTGTTTTTGATGTACTAAAAATAAATGACAAAAAAATTCTTTCAAAATGGATCTATTTTTGACTTTACCTTCACGAAATAATTTAAAAAAAAAACGATATTTGGGAGAGTGCCATAATTTTCTGCATTTTTTTTCTTTTGTGTCAAAACATGCTATTTACGGTGATAATTTAGATTTATTTTCCCTTCAGCTCAATAAAAAAATCCCACGAATTATCATTTTTAATAAAACAGTTTTATTACTCTTAATAGATAAATACTTAACAGCTAATACGATAATAAGCATATATAGAGAATTTTTTTTAAAGTAATAATAAACAGTCGAATCTCTCCATTATTATTTATACCTTTGAAATACCATGTGCTGATGCTTCAGTAGAGATATCAATAAATCAAATAAATAAATTCTTCATTATATTTCTCATCATTTTGCAATTTTTCCGCAGTATTGCGTCACATGAAAGATTTACTTTTTCAAACCATCTTACTGTATAAACAAATACAATACCACAACATTTTATTTTGGGACGGGGAGAGGGGCTTTCTTGGGTTTTTATTTTCTTCTCTCAGTGCTTTCAATGCCTTTTCAATCGGGAAATTCTGGTAGCCTCTTCGTTGAATGCTTTCCTAGAAGTTTAAATGTTGTTTTTAAGTCAGACTTTATAATAAAAGCTGAAAACAAATGAACCTGAGACCAAAACAAAACCATTAATACTAGTTACTAATATATGTATTACTACTAGTAATAATTAATAATAATATATGTTGATTTTGAAGCTTTGTTTTTGCATTATAAAAATGTTAAGTACAAAGTTGAATGTAGGGGGAAAAAAAAAAGAGTCCATTGTAAAGAATCTCAAGCCAAGGATCATACAGTAGATTCAATGAAAGTGCTGAAATCATTCCAAAGATTAATATTTTGTGACTATTGTTGCTAATACCATGGACGGCGTTTGGTGCCTTAGCCAAGATCCAAAATTTTTTTTGCAGGGTGTGGGGATAACACATTTATTATAGAGTATGTGCGAAAGTTTTGGGAAGACTACTCTCGCCGGTTCCTAGGAGTAGAAATTCGTAAGGGTTAGGATCCTTATAAAAGATTATTTTAAAAATCGTTTGTTGACTCATTTTATATAATCATTTTTTGTTTACAGTGAAAAAAAAAAGTTGGACAGCAAAAAGAATTTATTTTATTGCTCAACATTTTTTAAGGAAGTTGTGCTTTTAAAATGAAATTTTTTTTAAAAAAAGTCATTTCTTCCCAGTTGTTTGAGATGGTTTTAATGTTATTCAATAAAATATTGCTTTTAATTTTAAAGTATTGTAAAGAAGAAATTTTGATATTTTCACTGCCAAAACAAAACAAAAAAACAACAACTTGTACATTTATTTTATATGCACTGTGTGTTGCTATATGCAAAGTTTAAAGACGCACAGAATATTTTTTGGCACGAGTCCAAGTCAAAGATTCGAGTTAGAGTATGTAATGAATTGATCGAATGCATTACATAATACATATAAAATATATGGATTTTTACTGAGACTTAATATCGCCCCCCCCCCAATTTCTTTGCTTAAAACAGACAGATGAATATTGAGAGAATCCTAACATTTCAGCAATAAAGATAGCAAGAGAATTGAAGGAAGAATCTGTTGTCATTGTTTCTAACTACAAGGGATTTTTTACATTCTAAGAAATGTAGAGCTTATGCACCACAAAAGTAACTATACTCATCTGCCAGAAATGTGAATATGCTGAGCACGATGTTGGAAAGCTCCAAGATTCTTGGAAGTCTTATTTTTACTGACGAGTCAAAATTGAATTTGTTTGGATCCGATGATGTGACGAAAGGAAGGTATGGCACTAAGTCCTGCAATTATAAATGCAACTGTTGTAGCGTTATGGTGTGAGGTGCAATGGGATCTAACGGAGTTGAATATTCTGTGTTTTTCGAAGGTAGGATGGACAAAAGGGTGGATCTGAATATTCTAAAACAGAATTTACAAAGAACAGCTGCAAAATTCAATTTAAATAGGAACTACTCTTTGATTCAAGATAATGATCCTAAGCAGAACGCCCGCATCCTGAGAGAAGGGTTATAATATAATGTACAGAAAATACTGCTTCATCCCCCACTGAGTCCTGATTTGAATCCTATAGAGAATGTGGGCGTTTATGGAAAAAAAATGATGAGAGAAGGCAATAAAAAATAAAAATGGACTAAATGGTGCTCATCAGAATATATGGAACAGTGTACCTATAGACTTCACTGAAAAGGTGGTCCTTTATATGAATAAGAGGTTAGAACCTGTTATAGCAATCAAGGAACATCATACGAAGTCTTTTTTTTTTTCTTAAATATAAAAGTTTTTTTATGACCTTATGTAAGTGCCCAAGGTGTTTTTTTTCCCCTATCGAAAGTGATATCATCATAATGTTTTTTTAATTTATAATTTATGTAATATGAAATCAAATCAAGCTGTTTGATTTATTTTTGAAATTGTCTTTGTTCTGAAATTTGTTTTATTTTAAATGTATGATATAGTGCAAGATTATTAAACAATGAAATTGTGTAGGCCTGCTGTCCAACTTTATTTTTTTTCACTGCGTATAACATTTTTATTTTGAAGCGATTATTTGGAAAAATCGCAATTTTTCGTAAATACCGCTATTTATGAACTTAATAGGTTTTGGAGTAACTGAAATATGCAAATGGCATCCAGTCATTTTTATGTTAGAAGTTATGTTCATCCTTTTTATATATCCGATTTCTTCCATTATAAAAAAAGTTCCACAATGTAGAGATCAAAAGGATGTTTTTCAATTTTCATCGTCTTTGTAGTGGATCAAAAATTATAATATGATTATACAAATTTTTAAATGGATAAAATACTCCTCCCTTGATTTACTTTCTTTATAAGTAATGGCCATATTACTTGATTCATTAGATAACGAAATATCCCCGATCCTTGTTTTGTATTGGACCAAGTTTTGTGAATCATGATCTTCCTGGAATACTTTTTCCATTGTATGACATCTTCTCTCTCCTCCCCCCCCACAACTTAAAAGACGTGGGAGGTCTTTCCCTCTTTTCTCACCAATTACTAAGTACTATCGCCATTTTTCTTCTGGTTTCAGGTTACGTTTCCTCTATTGTGATTAACTTTCCAAGAAAGGATTCATCGAAGAGGATGCACAAAAATTATTCTTCGGAAATATTATGGAAATATTAGATTCTTTCCTGTTTCTGTGCTTTGTTGATATTTTTGTTTCTTTTTCCCAATTACTAGTATGTTAATGAGCGATAACCTGATATTTCAGGAAGAATGACTCGGTGTATCTTGATACCAGTCAAATAATTCTGAATACAGCCCTTATATATGTTAACGGAGGTAAATTTGATGAGACCTTAAGCTGAGATATAGGAAGTCCATTTAATTAGTTTAATATATATGATACTTCCCCCCCCGGGGTGGGGGTTATCAGAGATCACCAAGTATATATAGGAAAAAAGTGTGTAAAATGGAATGACTTGGTGAAATCTTATACATATTTGTGTTAAGTTAGTTTATTCAGTTAACAGTTCCCCCCCCCCCATGACTAGGTGAAATCTTATGCATATTTGTGTTAAGTTAGTTTATTCAGTTAAACAGAAGTTATGTATCTGTGTTTGATTTTGTGTGTGTGTGTGTGTTTGTCTAATGGGATGCTGTATAATAAACAAAGGTTGTTTTATTTCATGGAGATCTTTATTAACTTTAAACACGAAAAAAATATAATACCACATACGATCATAGCTTCCCATTTATTTTGAACTTTAAACTTTAATAGTCACTGACTGTAAATAGGCAAATTCCTTGAGAAAAATATATTAAGATTTTCATGACAAGACTTCTTCGAAATTTATGCAGGGCTTCTCTGATCATGGTCACATATAAATGTATGTATGTATTCTACACTGAGTTTGTAATGATATTAACAACCCATTTTAAAGTAACACTAAAGCTATTTTGGGACGGAACTCATAATTTTGAGCCGCCGTCAGATGACGAGGACGTCACCTGAGCTGGCATCTTTGTTACCAAATTTCTGCACCACATTAGCGGGAGGACATTTGGTTCTGACGGATTTAACGTGCACCAGACCCGCTTACACAGCGTTTCTTCGATGAAATCAGGTCTTGAAGATGGAATTCTGTGGTCCCAAAGCCGATATCTTACTACCAGATCCCGGCCTGAACTTTCACAGATGAGCCTTCCAATAGAAAGAGGGTAAAATTAGTGGTGTAGAATGGAAATGAAAATTTTTATTTCCCCATAACTTCTTTACGAAGATACAAAAAATTAATTCAGAGTTGAATTATTGCTCCGTCATGCTACCAATTTCCGCATTAAAAGTTTTTTTTTTTTTTTTTTTTGAGGCAGGTGATTAGAATTTAAGGTTGGTAAAGTTGTATTTATATATATTTCTTCGTCATTTTTGTAAATTTCTGTTTCATGCAGTTATTTCTAAATTGCATATTTTTAAATATAGCTATTTTGACTAAAGGTTAGGGGGGAATTCTAATTAATTATTTTGCCTTATTTCTGGTTAACTAAATTTTAATTTTAAAATAATAAATATTCTTACTATTGTAATTAAATTTCTAATTTTGTTACAAACATTTGTGGAATAGCCGTGTTTCACTCTCTCGTATTACTCTCTAAAAAGTTGCTTTTATCAGAAAGTTTTTTAAATGGGAGATCGTCAACTAATAAGAGATTATAAAAGTATTACGGTAGGAAACTGATTTCAGTCTAATGGTTGAAATCATATATAGTTTTGTTCAATAATTTTAAATATCTGTTTTGTGGTTATTTTTCATTAATCAGATTCAGTTCTTCATTTTGGTTAAAATAAAATTTGAAGGCATTGCATTTATATTTGTGGAGGGAAAAAAAAAGATGTCGTTTGTAGGTAAAAAACTATAGCTATCTTTATCTTCCGTCCGCAATAAAAAATTATTTAATGCTAACAATTTGCCATTCAGTTTTTAACTGCATTGTATTTTCTTGTATACAAAGTAAAAAGAAAATGCAATCGTCAACAAATTCGAACTTGAGATTTTGTCGTTTCTCCATGTTTTAGACCTTCTCGCGTTCCCAAAACATATTTTTGGAAAATGGCTGTCTATGACAAAGATAACTCTAAAACGCTTTGAGCTGGACAGATGAAATTTGGTATAAAAATTGCAGATTTCTGTCAGATTTTGAGCAAAATCCATTCTGAGGAAATCTATCTGTTCCGCTGTCCGAATATATGTTAACACGGTAACTACGAAACGAAGAGAACTTGATAAAATTCGGTATAATATATTTAGTGTAGATGCTCAAAAATTTTGAATAAAATCCAACAAGAAGTGGACCGTCTATCGATCTGTATTTTCAGAAACAAATAAACGCGATAATTCAAACATGCAATGACTTAAATATACCAAATTTGATACGGGATTTTGTAACTACAAGTGTACTTCTGTGTCAAATTTCTGTTTCAATCGAGTGTTTAAAGCGCGTTTAAAATACAAATTCGATTTTTGGATACTATTAACCACATTCCAGAGATTTATCGTTAAAAAAACTAGCCTAGTATCGCACTATAGTTTTAGTAAATTCACGCCCAAGATTCTTTTTTCCTAACTATTGTACGCCAGTGCCATGCAATGTGTTCTCTGGGATAACACCTGCATAAATGAGTATGAGAGAAAGTATTAGGGAGTAATAACTACTCTGATGCTTTGGGATAAAAGGCACTTTTGTTTTGCCTTTAAGCGTCTCAGATTCACCGTAAAGATCGCGTGGTGCTAGATTTTACTTTAGTACCCACTCTTAATTTTAGTAAAATATAACTGGGACTGGCAGAAAGGTAAAATTTCTGGTTAATACTAACAATTTCAACAGATTAAATTTCAAGAGTTGACTATCTAAAAGATGATCTAATACTTGGTGTTGCGGTATATGTAGACTTTTAATATCAACTTCTACTGAGAAACCGTATTTCTATAATTGTAAAACTAAGATAATGCCCGAGTAAATTTTCATGGGGCAAGATGCAACATACACTCAACGTGTTTGAAAATGATAATATTTTTTAAAAATCTTTTTGGTTGAACTTCTTTTTCATTGGTGCGACTGCCCCGGATGGGTCCTGACCCTCCTCAAAATTCCATTCCAATCTGTCCTGTTCTTGGCTAAGGTTTTCCAATTATTCTTTTTCCAAGCAGTCAATCTACTTAAATTTTGACCTCTCTCTTTTTTGGGTGTTAAATGATTTAGCCAAAAAGATTTTTTAGTGGCTTTTTTTTTGTTATTTAATCCTATTAAGTGTCCTGCCCATTTAATCTCCTGTATTGCAGTAATTATTCATTTATGGATCTTTATATAGTTCCTAAATTTCCAAGTTGGTTCTTCTGCTCTAGTTTTTGTTGAATTTATTTATTTTTGACTTCATCCAGATTTTGCAATCCGCTTTAATAATGATAAACATGGGGGGGGGGGATCCTTGAAAGAGTTCAAACTCTGGAGTTAGAAAGTTATCAGAAAGTGCCTGTTATCACATTTTTAAAGTATGACCATGAAGCCAGTGCACAATGAAAATTGTCCAACATATCAAGTGAAATAAAGTCTTATTCTTTGATCTCAAACCAGAAACAATCATAAAAAGAGAGAGAGATGATATATGAGCTAGGCGCATTAAGAATTTGAAAGTGCTAATATGTGACGTAATATTAAACCGAGAATTAAAAGAAATTGCTACATTATATGATATATTTATTTAATTTGGTTATCTCACGAAGATAGTGCTTTGCCATTAGTCTTTCGGTAATTTTCCTTAGGTAATGTTTGTCATTATATTTATTGAAATACTTTACCGTCCCAACAAATGTCTTATGTTCTTTGGGAACCTGAGTTGGCCAATACATTAATAAATAAATAAAATGTTGGTAAAATTGTATGAGCATCTCCTATTCCTGAGCTCAGAAAATAAATAAAATTGGACCCGCCTTCGGAGAGTCAAAAGTTTTGTACGGAGTGTAGAGGGGAATGTCGATTTTTGGGGAGAAGTCGCTGACGGCTCCTTAGTGTTTGATTGCCTTTTCTATAAGCGTTTTATGGCCTGCACTTTACCACCCATGTAGAGAAGCTAGTTGGGGGGAGGGGGGCTATCTCCTGTTTGACGTGATTGAACTGGATTTCTTCTTGCGCTATGTATTCACGGTTTATTTCAAAAATAAAAAGGAGAGATTGCGGTACTGCTTTGGATGCCGTGTCCGAGATCTCTATCAATTTTGCTTCAGAAAATCGGCTATTGGCTTGAAAATAATATTTATGATGATTTATCCTTCTATATTTCCTAAAGAAAAAGTGTACGAGTTTATTTGATCAAACTCTAGAAAATGAATGATTAAATATAAATGTGTAAAAATATAGCATTTATAATCTTTCAATTTTTACGCTATTTAAGATCATGCATTTTAATATTTCACTTACATTATTTACTCCTACGCAAAAAAAACGGGGAAAAAAAAGACAATATGTTTAACTGCGTTTTTATAGGCCTTGTCTTTTTTAGAGTTTTTTAATGGAGAATATGAGCACAATATCTATTCCTTGAGCTTTTTGAACCCAAGGAATAGATATCATGAAGTTCTAAGAATAAATTTATCATTTTGTTGTTCGTGACTTTTGGGCCTTTGGAGAATTTTTATTTGAAACTTTTTTTATGGAATCCATTTGACTAGAAATTCGTAATAATTTTTTTCTAGATAACATTTAGTTTTTGAGATAATTACATAAGAAAATATTTGCAGTTTGAACTAATCTGTACACTGTTAGGCACATTTCCCTAGTACTGTTATCATCTAAAATTTGATAACAAAAACTTTGATGCCATTTGCAGTTTTTGGACGATACCGCATATCAGATTTTCCTGTATAGTTTTCAGTGTTTTTTGCATGTTTGAGTTATTGTGTTCATACACAGACATGTTGCCTCCCCACCCTTCCGTACTCGAGGTCTGAAATGTGGAGATTCATCAAAATTTCCAGATTGAAATGTTTGTCGATTACATTCTTTCTCATTCTTCGGTTGATGTAGAAAGTGAACATGGTAGAAACTGATTCATATTTATCTGAACTGCACGAAACTGTTTAATGGAAAAATCTCCTGAATTGTTTTTCATTAAACATAGGATTAAATTAGTGGCGAATAATAGGCTGTACACGTTATTTTTTGATTGTAGAAACGAAAGCCGTGAGATTCGATTGATTTTTCATTGTGTCATTACTCTCAATTTAGCGAATTATAAATAGGATTTTTCAGGACTTGATTTTGGAAACTTTTTAATGGAAGTTCTTTTTTTTTGCGTGGAATTTTTATTGAAATATAGCAGTGAAAATTCAGTCAATCGAACAGTTTAAATAAAGCAGCTGATGAATGTAAGTGCATTCCTGCAACCTAATTTCCCAAAAGCATGCTGGAAAATTAGCGGTTGTCTTCTTCCCTCTACTTCCATAGTATTTTGGCACTTTTTATATTTAGCTGTGTACAAGTTAAAGATTATCAAGTAAGCAGATCTTTGGTTAGTCGAATTCAACATTTGAATAAAATATTAGCGGTTAAATAAAAGTTATACGCTTTATGCAAAACTTCTCTTATCTCATTTGATACGCTTCAGAGCTACCTTGTTCATATATACATGGGCAAACAGACAAAGATTCACCGTTCGATTAATTTATTCCAAAATTAAATACAGGTTTATAGTTTGGGTGTAAAGATCATGTGGTAAAAGTTACTTATCTAGCTTGCTCAGTTTTAGTTTCTCATATACAAAACAATGAGAAGGTATTGTAATAAAAAAAAATGAATTTGAAATTTTGACAAATCTCCGCGGTTTAGGCATCTGAGGTCGGGAAATACATTTTTGACATCCGATTGTTCTGTGATGAAGATAACTGAAAAATATTTTAAGCTAGATGGATGAAATGTGGTATGTTGTGTTTACACTAAATTGATAAACGTTTGTCAGAACAATCTATTTAGAAAAAGTTTGTCTTTCCGGCTGTTCGAATATTTATTAACTCGACACCAAACGAAGAAAGCTAGATGAAAAAATTCGGTACATATATTTAACATCTATATATTAGATACCTGCCAAATGAAACGCCTATCAACCATATCTCGAGTCAAATCCGGCGAGAGGTTGACCATCTACCGATCTGTTCTTTCAGAAGCATGTAAACGCGACAACTCAAAAACGCAATGAATTGGATATATTAAATTTGGTTTATGATCTTGTGTCTGCAATCGTGGTTTTGTTCCGAATTTTGTTTTCATTCAGCGTTTCTAAAACAAAAATTAATCTCCATTAAAGAGTATGCATGAAAGTTTTGAGAAACAATTCCCGTTGGTTGAATTGTTGCTTTCTCATGTTTTTTTTTTTGGGGGGGGGGGGGCTTGGGAATATCTAAAATCTAGAGATTCGCCAAAATTGCGAGATAGAATGTTTTTGATGATTACAATACTTTTTTTTCGATACCATGTATTCTAGAAATGTAATAAATGTAAATCATAGTGTTGTAAGCATATTGAATTAGAATAAGACAAAAAATATATTGTTTTGAAGAAATAAAAATTTTTTAAACTTACAAATTATGATTGCTATACCAAATTCTGATGTCGAGGTGCTCGTGACAATTTTGACTTTGTCACACCGCGGAACTCCAAAACATGAGGACGTCGACGTTTTCTGATTGCAAATGATTATCTTTTAAATACTTTATAATATTGATTCAAAGTATAAGGATTACCGCATTTATTTTTTATTTTAAGTACATTTTTTACACTTTTTTTTTTGAAAATCTAAAATTAAACAGCATTTTAAATTATTTTATTAACGTAGCGGAAAATTCAAATCAGTATTTGAGAAATGATAGCGGATAATGCATTCATCTACAATTCTGTCAACAGAGGTTAGTTACCTGTAGTCTAATGTTAAAGTGTGAATTTATGTATTCCTGAAGATGATCTATTTTTTATTATTAATGCATGGAAATAATTGAATTAATTTATGATTTTGGAATTTTTCATAAAAAAAAAATGTCTTTTTAAAGTTCAAATTTTTAAATATAAATTTTACATGATTTATTGTATTCATTTGTTTGAATCTTTAATTTTATCTATCACCTTACACAATAGTATTCGTTATGTTTAAAAATTACACTTGAAAACAACATTATCTGATAACTATCAATTCAAAAATAAACAATATGAAAATTAACTATATAAAATTTCCTGAATCTATATAATAAAATATACATTGTATTTAGAGAGCGCTAATGCTGCTACAACTAAAACACAAATGAGCTTAACCAAAATAGAATTAAAATAAATTTACATTCAAAATTCAAAAAGAAAGATAAAATGAATCCGACCCGAAGACTTTTTCAAGGGTCACCCTCAGGCAAGGATTCAAACCAGGGATTTTTTTTGTGAAGGGTCTGACTCTCGTCCAACCAACTGACCCTTCGTGACCCGAAAATCCCAGAAAATTGAAGGCAAAAATTAGTATCACAAGAATAAAAACATTTTCAAAAAACCAATCCAGAAAAAAAAACACAGCAAATCACGCCACAAAATACCAAGAAAAAAGAACCAAAATCATTTAAATATATCATATATAGCTGTAAACGTGGAAAATTTAATTTTGGTTCAATTTAACGAAGTGCATTTGCTCTAACAAGTTTATACCTCACATTGTCTTTGGGAATTATACTTTCAATTAGTAAGTACTTAGCTTTCTGGTTTAAATGATTTTGGTTCTTTTTTCTTGGTATTTTGTGGCATGATTTGCTGTGTTTTTTTCTGGATTGTTTTTTGAAAATGTTTTTATTCTTGTGATACTAATTTTTGCCTTCAATTTTCTGGGATTTTCGGGTCACGAAGGGTCAGTTGGTTGGACGCGAGTCAGACCCTTCACAAAAAAAATCCCTGGTTTGAATCCTTGCCTGAGGGTGACCCTTGAAAAAGTCTTCGGGCCGGATTCATTTTATCTTTCTTTTTGAATTTTGAATGTAAATTTATTCTAATTCTATTTTGATTATCTGGTAACTTTAATTTGAAATTTTTAGTATAAAATGCAACAACAAACACTGTTGCGGACAACTTTTTAAAGATTTTATAACTAATTAAACGGGCGAATCAACTGGTGACTGATGATGGCTAGTTAAAAATAAAAGGCTTTTCGTCAAGTTTTTGGTTTATGTTTTATGTGTCAGATTTACATTTGCTATGCTAAATATATTTTATATTCTTTTTTTTTATAAAATAATTCTTTAATTTTTTTAATTATATGTTATTGTTGGATTTCGAACTATATTATGAGATGATCATAGTAAAGAATAATACAATGCATGCGCCAATTCTTAATTTCTTTTCTTCAGTAGGACAGAGTAGACTCGGGTAGAATGAGTTTCCGTATTATGTGAATTCTTGTAATGAGATTGAAAAATTGTGACTAGTTCCCCCTACTGCGCTATAAATAACCCATGGAGTGAATTTAAAATTTTCACAGTATTGATTTTTGTTTTGTTCTGTTTAGAAACACAAATGTGTTTATCTTGTTCCTCTATGAAGTTTAAAGCTGACAATTTAAAACAATAGTATCTTACTAACAACCTTCCCAATTACAAATGAGAGACAAGCTTGAATTTGCATAAATTTGTCCGATAATACATGTCTCACATAACTCGATTTTATATTATGTAGAACAAATCCTTTGCATTGTATAAGACTCCGTAGCATTTCTTAAAATGGTAAAACACATTTTATGGGTTTAAGAATGGAACTCTTGGGGAATATAGAGTTGCTGAATTTTTAAAAATTATCGTATGTATAATTAAAATAAATATGTTTTTGATATAACTCTATCAAATATAAAATTTGATGATTTTGCTTTAAATAAAAATTTGGATTATCGTTTTTAGGTTAAATCTGAATTTTTGGAACTGGTTTTGATCTGAAACCGATGGGAGATAATGGTCTTATAATCCCGAAATCTTTTAAAGTGTCCTTGTAATAATTTCAATGTTCAAGCATAGTACAAAATAATAATAATAAACTACATTTAAAGCATCTTATGAAAATTTAAGAAACAACCATGCAAAATCTATTGTTTGTCAAATTTTGTTAGTTCTTTATTCATTTATTAGATTTTCATATAGCATTCATCTATTAGTGATTGTGGAGAAAATTTTCATTTGGAAAAGGGTTAACAAACTTGTTTTTAATCCAAAAAGAAGTTGTAAGTGCAAAAAGCTAAATAAACATCTGGGTTATTTGAAATATTCAAATTTCCGTAATTCAAAGCTCTCATATTGCAGTTCAAGTGGCACTTTTCCGTCTTACTACAGGTCATGACTGTTTGCCCGCATACTTAGTATTGACAGGCTTTGTGACTCTACCTTATGTCCTCTGTGCAGACAACATCAAATTTTTGATGCTACTCATCTCGATTCGCACTTGTGTTTTTAAACTGTAAAGTTCAGAAATATTGGAAGACTAGAAATCGAATGGCGTCATAACCAATCTTCTGGGCATTTGTAATAAATAAATAAATATTGCAGTTAAAAGATGTTATTTTGGTAAAAGTAAAACATTCGTATACTTTCGCTGAATTAAAAAAAAGGATAAAATCTTATGGAAATTTTGCCGAAGCCAGACGTGTATAAATATCTACCAATTCCGACTGATATGGCCATAATTTGTTTGTCAACCGTAGAAATTGTTCTGGTTATTTTTCTTTAGACGAGAACAACATTCCTGTGTGGCAAAATCGTTTTGTGGCTGTTTTGATGGCCGTGAGAAAACTAGAGACGAATGGTTTCGTAATTGTTGCGTCTGCACTTTCTGACCTCCTCCAGCCATCGGTTACGCCTTCAGAGGCAGCAAGTGCTAAGTGTGGGGATCAGTGGTCATTGTAATTTTTTATGACCGTCACGTCACCGTTCCCCCTTTTTCGGACGCAGGGCATAACTTTGTTGCTTCTTGAGCATTTAAGTGGATAATTGGAAGCTTTTGCCGCATGTTTTATCTTTTTACTATCCCTTTTGTCCTGTGGTTTGTTGCACGTTGGTGGTCTTTATCGCCCACTATTCTTGTGCCATCACTATTCGATTCGTATTGTTAGTCGTTATTTGTTACTTGTACAGCGGGACATTTTATGTGGCTGCAGAGATGACCAAAAGATTGCTCTGTGGGAGAGATAGTGTTGGCATAGTATTGGAAAGTGAAAAAATCGTCATCCTCGAGAAATTACAAAATAGATTTTAGTTTTTGTCCCGCAAGAAAATTTCTCATACTTTTTTGAAATTTTTGCAGTTGGCTCGGAGAAATTGTACTTGATAAAATATGAAAAAAAATTACATTTCATAAAAAACAGTTATTGCTTAAAAGTACAGTTAATAAAATACGAGAAAGTAATTCTCGGAAACAAATCTCTCTTTTGGAAATCTTTTAAATTAAGGAACAGCGATAAATCCCTTTATTTCTGATGGTATTTGTGAGAAGAGCATCTCTTTCCTGTTCAAAATTGTTTACGTTTGTCTAAATGTTATTGAACTCCAGAATAAAAGATATTATTGTCTCATCTTGAATCAGAATTATTCAGAATCTTGAGATGATTATACAATTTTTAGTATCACCAGTATTTAAGATTGCTTCGTGCGGTGTTTTGAACAAGAGTTTTCATAATTTTCTTTGGTTCATTTTTTTTCTGAACCATTTCTTATATCCTTCTTTCCCATTATTTCCATTTGTGTATTAGGTCTTTCATTTTAATCCATTAGCTCCTACAGTCTTCATTTAAGGATTTCGGAATTTACATAAATATGTAATTTAGTGGTTATAGTAACAATTTGTTATTTACACAAGTCCTGTTTTTATTTTTTTATCATTTTATAATGATAGCCTTTTTCAAAATTATCAAATATTTTCAAAACAAAACATAATTTGTGTATAATTATATTGTTACACAGCTTCTTGTGCATATCTATTACTTATCAAACCAAAAATTTCAAAAAAAAAGGCATTTAATGGGTTAATAATTAGTGAATTTACAAATGTTTTATTCATTGCTTCAGTCTTCCTCCTGAATTCGATTGATGATCACTAATTTATTCTCCATCAATAATTTCTTTACTTTCATCAATCAATTTTTCAGTTCCAGTCTTTTCATTTGAGATTTGTAGCTCAAGTAAGACAAATTTTCAAGTTTGTTCTCTTCTAAGAAAGGCTAGCGTAATTTGAGCTTTAAAGGTTCGAACATATTTTTCCTATGGTTCTTGAAGTGCTAGTGGTCAATAAATAAATGACTGAATGCAACTATTGGGAAATTGGAATTTTTTGATTGAAAAATGGATTCTTTATACTTTATTTTTGCAGCTTTCGAAGAAATTGAGTCCGCATTCTCGTAGGTTAGAATCTAATACTCCCTTTATTCGGATTGGAAATATTTCTGTCTTTCATTAATAAAAAGTCTATGCTTTTTACTAATTATCTCAAAAATCTCCTTATGACCAAATATTTGTGAGCAGAATTTGAAATACTTATAAGTAATGATACTATGACAAAGGTAAAGGTTATAATTATCACTTATTAATTCAGCCTTTTGACGGCTACTTGATGTAGGTATAATTTATGGTAAAGTAAAAATATATTTAATGATAGCAATCGAAGGAATTCGGACTTCCGTGTAAATAAACTCATTTGTCATAATTTTTATGTAAAAATCCTTTATATAAAAAAAAAAAAAAAAAAAAAAAAAAACACCTTTCTTATTATTAGCAAATTTATTTTTTAGCTATGCGAATTTTATTTGCCTCAAGTAATTTTTAATCCTAATAGTTTTTCGGAAAATCACGGATTTCAAATAATTGATAAAAAAATCTCAAAAAAGTTATTTTCAAATTTTATTAGTAATTGTTACTGACTGATGCAAAATTTCATTAATAATTGTGAGTGACAAATCGGAGGTTAGTAAAGAAAACGAGTCAAAATATTTATTATTTTGATTCGATGTGAAAATATTAAATATCTCTATAGTTTTTAATTAATAAAAAATTATTTAAATGATTATTGCGAAACAAGCTACCTTAGTACTTTTGAGCGAAGTCTGAAGTAAATCTATTCATTCAGTTGGATTTCTGTAACGTGCAAATTATTTTTATACTATCACTTTTATTTATAGGGATAAAACAGCTAAATTTGGAACTTTTTTTTTTAATTAAGAAAAAAAATGTTTCGAACTGGGATATCTTAAATGTTTGCATTCGTAATTTCTTTGCTGTTGGAAAAAATGAAATCAAATATATTTTTATCAAAAAAAATATATATATTGTTGCTAAATTATATACTAAATCGGAAATTATATTTGCAAAAAAAACAATTAAAATTTTTTAAAAATTTTTTAGTTAATTTTTAAATTAAGGAGATTTGAATATTTGTACTTACATATGCTGGAATTTGAAAACAAACAAAATAACCCTTAAATAAACTTTTTTTTTACTTAATTGTATACCTCAAATTATAAAGCCTTGTTCTAAATTAATATTGTTCTTTTATCTGCGATAAAAAAAATCCTGTTATGATTAAAATGTGATCAAAATAACTGTCTTAATTTTGATGAATAACACACACACACATTCTTTCTGAAATATTTAATGTGTTGTTTTGAAATAAAAAAATTGTGTTGTCGTGTTGTTTTTAATATAAAAAATATGATATCAAATATCCAAATATCTAACAACCATATATATTATAAAATAACTAAAGGACGACACAAATAACTAAAAGCACGATAATTTTATATCCATGTCAAATGTTCAACCAAAAATTAAATTAATATGAAAAACCATTATCTATCTCCATTATTTCAAAAGTGACGAATTCAAATGTTAACAAATATTTATATCGAAAACACAATGTATAAAATATTAAGGATAATTTTAACCCCTTAAATATTATGCGTTGCCTTTAATCATCGTACCCAATTTTTTTCTTTCTAAAAAAACTGAAAATAAAATTGAAGCGCTAATGGTTGTTAGTATCATCAGAATACATATTGAAAATGTTATTAAATAATTTCAGAATGTATACATAATAGCACGAATGCTAACAAAAAATAAAAATAAATTAATGTTTTTCTCTTGTGGCTATACGTTCTTTTTATATTGTTTGTTCGATAGAGAAGGCCTTATTATTCTGGAGTGTTTAATTGAAATTTGTTAAGTAAGGCATTTGTCTGTTTTTTTCATTGCCCACAATTTGTTTTTCTCAACCAATTGTGGGCAACCTCTTGCCGATTGATAACGACCTGTTTCTTAGCCATAAACCTTATTTAATATTAAAATATGGCTTTTTAAACATTTCCTTCATGAATTAATTAAGAAATATAAGTAGTCAATTGAAAAAATCGTGCATTTAAGAATTCCATGCAATTTCTTCTTGCTGCTTGACATCTACTGTCTGTTAGCATCTTTCATTTGAGGGGTATCGTGTTTTTAGCGATTAATTTTAAAATTCATGCAAGGAATGTCAATAATACTGGATCTCATAGACGATTTATTTTCTTTCGTGAATGAAAATAATTTTCTCGCACCAATAAGTGCGTACAAACATAGATAGATAAATTTTAATTCCAATTTTCAAGTTACGGCTAGTAAATTTAGGTACAATTCTGGCATTCTGAATTTTGCTATCGGTTATGTATGATTAGGAATTTAAAAACTAAGTTCCATCATTTTTTAAAATATTTTTTTTTATACAGTACCATTTTTGTTTGGCCTCGAATGTATTCGTTGTTTTCCGCTTATTTGACGCAACTATATTATCTGATATAATCATTAAAAAACATTTTTGATAATTCGTTTGTAATTAATTTTCAGCATAAATTATGGTTATGCATAACTATTGTTATGATTTTGGATAAATATTTGTCACTGTAGCACTATTTCTGAATGCTAGAAATAAATGGAGTTATGAAATGTGTATCAACTTTTCCAACGAATCGTATCCGCAATTATCATTCAGTTAGATGGTAAAAATTCATATTTTAAAATTAAAAGAATAGAATTTTATAAATGGACTACACATTGAAAACTAAATGTATAAATCTATACCTTTTACATTATAAAATGTTTTCATTTTTTATATTTCTCTCTCTTTTTCGATTTTCGCACCAATCATTGAAATTAATATTTATATGAATAACATTTATATCATTTGGTAATTAATAATTTAAAATTTTTTAGATACTAAACTGAGAAGAAATCGTTTCCATAAAAATAGCTTGACTAACATGAAAACTCGTATATTTGGCGTCGTTATTTTATGGCGACATTGAAAGAAAGAAACGATAACTTTTTATTTTTGCTACCCTTTCTGTGGTAACCTATGCAAGTCCGCGGGGTAACTCTTTTGTTGACATGTGTATCCAATCAAAGGACTACAATGAATGGTCAATGGGTATTGCGCTTGAATGATTGGTCAGAGATTTTTGAGATTCTCTTTGAAGAGGTGTTTTTTTCTCATTCCTAATCTTGTCCAGTTGCGAATCGGTGTATGATCGGTTACTTTCTCACTGTCTTATTAAAATTGGATTATGCACTTCAATTTATATCATAGAAATTGGTAAGAATTCGATTCTGTTTTAACTTTTTATCTCTTTATTGGAATTTTGAACCTTTTTTTTTCTTTGGCGTTTTAAAGAAATTATACTCCAAATTGAAAGTAGTGCGGTTTATATTATTTTAGCGATTTATTAATATAGAAAATATATCCATTCATTAATTCTGAAAATATATTTACTTTTCAATAAATTATAAGTTTAATTTTAGAGGCCAAAATTTATTCCCCTCTTTTTTAATTCATTTTCTGTTTAATTTTAATTCTGCTTCTACTTTTCAATTTCATAAATATTATTACATAAAAACTGTTTCAAAGTATTTGATGGAGACTAATTTTTGAATTGAATTTAGATTTCGAACCAGAATTGTACCTTTTGCTGTGTTATTTATTTTGAACTTTTATATTTTTCTGAGAAAGAGAAGAATGATTTGATTAGGTAATTAAAGTTGGGACTGTATTTGCTCTGAAATGTTTGCAAAAAAATAATAGCTTAGCTATTTTATTAATGTTTTATTTTCCTTATTTTTTAAAATTTTTTTAATTCATCTTTAACAGTTGCAAATAAATTTTATATAAAAAGCCTTGACAAAAATATCGTTGGTTTTTTAATTGAAATTTGTAAATACAATTTTTAAATTTTAAGTTTTTTATGGATAATTTATTTATTAATGTATGTTTCATATTAGTTGGAAAAAAATGTTGGCAGCAGAAGGATTATTTAATTTTTAGTTGAGAAAAAGAGATGCTGCCAAAAGAAATAATATATGGGTTTTTTTTAGGGTGATGTGAGATGTTGATAATGCTGACTTCTTTCTATGTGTGATACTTTCCAATTTCTTTTAACATATTTATATATACGATTTGATACCACAATAAAATGATTTATATTTGAAATTTTAAAATGAATTTACTTCTTTATCTTGATTTGTCTTTAATTGAGCTTATACAAATTTCTGCTTATTTACAAGTTTGCTCATCATATTTTGCTGATATGCAAATTTTTTTTTTTTTTTTGTATTTTCTATTTTAAATTTTGTAGTAATTTTAAAGGGACTAATAAAAACATGAAATAAATTCTTTACACGAGAAAGGTTTCTGTTTTTTGTTTTTCTTTAATACAGTATCTCTTTTGCATTTCTCAAAGGAATTCTCAGAGGAATAGCGGGGTAGACCAGGGAAACGTGTAAGTTATGGGTAAAAAACAATAAAAAATAAATTAGAACTTTGGAAGTGTGAGGGCATGAAGGAAAAGTTGATGAAAATCCAGAATTGCACACTGCTTGGTGCAATTTTCAAAATCGCCAAGATAGCGCGTTCTCGCATCTGGAGTTGAAACCTCTCCAAGTGATACTATACAAGGGTATCGAAAAACGGGCCGAATAAATAGGAGATTAAGCACTTAAAACAAAAGGATTTTAAATGCTAAGGGAAATTTTGAGGCAAGGAATGTAAATGTGGAGTAACACTGCTTATAAATATTTTCTTTCCATGCATTCTAGTTGAATAGACAATACTATGCCCATAACTGTGTAAGACATTTAATTTTCAGTTTGCTTAAGAATTTCAGCATCAGTACATACCCTAGAAAAATAAAAGCAATAAATTTTACTTATATAATAAACAACAAGTAAAAATATTTTTATTTTTCAGATTGGAAAATTATGAATACTTTCTTAAGAGAATTGTCAATAAAATTTGGATTACAGAAGAAACTCAAGAAGATAATCCATTGAAAGAAAACCCAAATTTTGAAAATCTCACGCCTTTAACGAAGTTGAATATTGTGTATTCATTGTGTTTGCATCTCCTGGATAAAGCAACGGATTCAAGATCAAAGTGGAGAGACCAAATTTCAAGGGTAAATTTTATCAATATTTGCAAAACTATTTTTTTAGAAAGAATCATTGAAATGAAAACAGAACCATTAAACAACTATAATTTGAGCATAAAAATGAAAATGAATACTCCTATCTGTGTATTATGGTTCTTGAAATTTAAATTCAGTGTTACTGTATTCATTTTTTTATTTAAAAAAAGATTATTGAAGAGAATATGGTCTTTCCATTGCTCAACTCATAGTACCATTTTAATGTATTTACTGAATATATTAAGATTTAAACATACTTATTTTTGTGAAGTGTACATTAATTCTGCATTTTAGCCAATTTTGTTTAATACTTCTTTGCAAAAATTATTTGCAAATTTTATTCTTTTATTTTCAATTTTTATTCTTTGCAAATTTTATTAAACATTAAAGTAGTGTTTATGATGACATTTTATTGAATTGATCATATAAAAATTACAGAATGTCTGAAGTTATTGCTAGTTGTATTACACATTTCACAGGAAAAACAAATAAAAACATGCCTTTGTGTATTTAATATGACTGTATTGTTTGTAAGATTTAGGAGGACATAAAGAATTCTCGACTATACAAATTGTTTGTTTTATAGTCAATAATAGTTAAAAATAACTCTAAACTCTTGATACATATAATTAACAAGATATATGTATCATATAAATATAGTTGGGAAACAATTATCTTTGATTATTTTTTTATGCTAGATATTGATTTAATTGTAAGGTGCTTAATGATATGTTATGATGAATCTGATTAATCATATTAACCATAAATTAAGGCATTGATAAAACCACAGTTATTTGTGTGTATATATATATATATATATATATTTCAACATTTTATGTTAATATTTTCTTCTATTTTTTTTTCTTAAAGATTAAAAGAAATTTCACATTTAATTATTTTTTATACTATTGATCTATTTAATTTTATTGATAATATGTTTCTGAGTAGATTCAAGAAAACAAATTCCTACAAAAATAAATTTGTCTGATTTGTCTGATTTTAGAAAAGGCTTGTCTGTTTTTATATATATATAATATATAAGGTTAACTTTGATTGGTTTGCTTCCTGTTTTAGATGGACAGTGACTT
The DNA here is from genome assembly GCA_026543865.1 of Argiope aurantia. Lineage (NCBI taxonomy): Eukaryota > Metazoa > Arthropoda > Arachnida > Araneae > Araneidae > Argiope > Argiope aurantia. The sequence continues at coordinate 17,324 of JAPMOR010050641.1, read as the reverse complement.
ATTAAGAGTCCAGCCTTTAGGCTCTGATGATGATGGTAACGAATACTGGTACTTCTATGGTACCAGATTGTATAAGCAAGAGCCAGCTAAAGAGAGAAAAATAAAAGATTGGTGTGTATTAATTTTCGGTTTATTTCTCCATTCATAGGCATTTTCCTTGTATTAATGTCTGAAAGTAATGTGTTGATTTTTTTATTAATTAATTTGGTTTTTAAAGGTATAATTTTTATTAGCTATAATTTGTTTTTACTTGTTTTTATTTTAATTTATTCCATGTTTGTTAAGATAGAGTTTTGTAATAAAATTTTCTCTAATTTTTTTGTATACTGATTTATTCTTGAAGTTAATTCACTATTATAATATTTTCAGAATTTAATAATCTATTAATTGATTAATTTCACCTTGATTTTAGTTCCATACTATCAAAGACACCTTGTAATGAACGAACTTGAAAAAAATTGAGTTCATGATGTTTATAATGATGAATTATTAAAATAAAAAATAAAATATATAAATAAATAAAAATTTTATTTTTTAACATTATTAAGAGGACGTTTTTTAAAAAGATGTTTTATTGAATTTATTCATAATTTGTAGTAAACAACTGTTGATGAATTCATGTAATCGATACAGTATGGGTATGTTGGTTGTTGAATTTTCTTCAATGCTTTTTTTCTGGTATTCAATCAGAAAATTGTTATTTTCTTTATATGATTTATTATTAAGAATGCATAAATTTTAATTTTAAAACTTAGCATTTGAAGTGTATTCAAAAATGTGAAAAAAATTGTACCTGGATTTGCATAGAAATTTAATGATAATTTTCTTTATTTAGGGAGGAAGAATGGAATACACAGAAGAATACCTGCTTGGCCAAGAGAGGTCGTGGTAGACCTAGAAAAATCAAACCTAGAAAATCAGATGGAGAAAGGTTAGTTTTTAAAAATTTTCATGTTTAATAGAATCCCTACAATAAGCGTTAGTTTTTATATTTTGATTATAAAGTTTGTAAAAACATATATGCAAATCACTATCATGATTTTCAAAACTTATTGAAAACTAATATTATGTAAATTTTTTGAGATCCAGTATTGGCTCTTTTTCTCATTTTACAATTTTTATATATTACATTTTTTTAGTTTATCTTAATATCTGTTTCCATTTTTTGTCCATGCATATAATATGTTTGGAGTTGGAATTATTGCATTCTTGGCTTTTTCTTTTGAATGTACTTTCCATTGCATGAGAATACCCATTCTACTTCCAAAACTTGAAAGAACTTAGATTTCTTGTTTATAACTTTTGCACAGATTTCTAGCTGCAATGCGGCTCTTTATCTGGCATACTGTTTTAAAAGGAACATAAATCAAATTAGAGGAAAAATCAATACAGTATCATTTTAATAATAAACATGATGTAAAATAAAACAAAAACCATTAAAAAGGTGCTTGAATGCAGGATTCTATTTATATCCTTAAATTAAAAGTTTTTTTAAAACTTTTTTATAAATATTATCTGTGTATATTTTATCTATTAAAATTTCTTTAAATTTTAAGATCCATAAATATTTGTTTTTAATTCTAAACATTATTTTTATATTAGTGGTGGAATTCAGCAAAACCAAATAGTTTAAAATGCTGTTGTATAGCTTAAAAAGCCATTGAATTGAATTCTGAGTGTAAATTTCTCCCCCATCATGATAAATATATTGCAAGATTTACAATTATTTGCTAAGTTCAAATTTTCTGAAAATGCCAGTTCATGCATGACATTGTGACAAATCCTTAATTTCAAGATAACATTTACAGATGACTCAGATCTAAAAAATTCTATTAATCTTCACATCTCCTCCGTCCCTCAAAGCATTTTATGCTGTTCAATAGAAAACAGTTTTTAGAAATTAATGCAATGGCAAAAATAATGGAAGGTTTATATTTTTAATTCATCATTGCTAATTCATATATTATTATAATTATTTTGATTATTGTTGTTGATTGAATCACGTGAAATTATCACTTTTTTTCCCTCTATATTCTTTGAAGCTAAGATCCATCTCCATAATTTATTGAATTGGTGAAATGTAATTTTAGCAATAATGAAATACATTTTTTTTTTTTAAAAATTATGTACAAAACTTACTCTAAATACTGGCACAATACTACCTGTTTCAACAGCTGTAAATTTTTTCTTTGTTTTATGTCATAGAGTATATCACTTTTAGTATATAATAGGAAAAAAAAGATATAGAAAGGATATATCATTCGAGATATAGAACCGATTCTAGAGTCTTCTGAAGAGGCAGACTTCAATTATAATCTTGCATATGTTTAATAAAGGAGATATGACTTTATATTATGAAAGTTGCTTAATTAGACATCTTATGAACAAAATATTTGCTTCCTAGAAAAGTTACAGATTATAGAAAATTAGTTTGCATAAATTCTGATAGTATTTCTTTAGAATTTATGTGATAAATAAAATCTGTAATTTTCCAGAAAAATCAATTTAATACCATAATTTTAAAATACGGATGAATTTGATGGTAGAACACATCAAATAATAAGCATTCTACTTGTGAAAATATATTATTTTTATATCCAATTATGTGAATGGAATGAATTTATATTGACAGAAAGAACCAAAATATCAATTTAATAGGCATCAGGAATTAGAATGTTATTGCATTTACTTGAAAAATAATTTATATAATTCAAACTGCAGCTTGAAATAGTTATAATCCTTAAAAATATATGGCCATTTGTAAAATGCTACATTAGTAAAAATTATAACATCTGAAATGTCAATAAAAATGTGATGTATATAGTCCATTATTCATAGATATTATTTTCCTATTTTCCATGAGCTTTTTTATAACCAAGTATCTAGGTTTATGACAGTCACTGTAACAAGTTTTGGTTGGGAAGATTTATTTGAATAGAAGGAATTCGCCAGATGTCTGAAGTTTATTTTATTCTGGCTGCTAATTTGAGCCACTTAGGTTGCTTTGTTAATTTTATTAAAATTTTTCATGTTAATCAGATTTTGGTTTTTCAGGTGTTTCATTATTTATTTATTGTTTCTTTAATTTTTTTAAAATGCTTTTTCAATTCAACAAAAGCAGGAACTTGAAAATCCCATGCATGTAAAATTTGTCATACTTTGCAGTGTTTTTCCCTGTGAATCATTCCTTTACTAAAGAATATTGATATTCATTAAAAAGAAAAGCTCATTTTTCACTATAGTATTTGAAGTGACAGTTCTTGAAAGGGGTTTTCTTTGTAATAATGGGTTTCTTTTTCAAATCAAGGAAAATTGTTGGCTAGTCCTTTGGAATACTATCTGAAGTAAACATTTGCATCTTTTTTGGTAGAAATAATTTAAAGCAATATTTAAAATAAAGTTTGAAAAACAGCATTATTTGGGCTTCTCTTTAATTTGGTGAGTTCAATGGTCCATACTTGAATGTACAATTGGAATTATTTTAAAAATCTGAATATTTTTACAAATAAACTTTGAGAAGTTAACCATGTTTTAGAAAGTATATGCATGTTGAATTTAACTTGCTAATCAAAATTTAGTTATAACGTAAGACATAATTCAGTGAATACTTTTGAATAAATTTATGTCCTCTCTCTCTGTATATATATATATACACACACACACAAATATGATTAAAAAGATTCTTGTACTTACAAATATTTATAAATGTGCAAAATATATATTTCTCTTGCAGATAATTGAAAAATTTACTATAATTTTTTTTTTTTTTTTTTTTTATTCTTTTAATTTGAAATGCCATCATCTCAATAAATACTTCTTTGTACCATAATTTATTTACAGTGGATTTATTCATCTTGAATCCAGGAATGTGCATTCCAAAATTAGGAAAATTAGTTACTGTTTATTACAACATTTATGTTGTTATTGTTATTAGAGATTTCACTGTTGTTGTGGTTAGAAATTTTACTTTTTCAAAAATGCCTACAAATAAGTAGAATTAAAGGCTTTAAAAATAAGTATCAAAAATGGAAAAAGTGATTTAGGAACTTGATGGGTTAAAAGATTTTCATAGACTTTTTTGTTTTTTCATATGGTAGTATAAAGGCTAATATCTTTTTTTCTTTGAAGTGAGGATTCTGAAGAGGCACTTGCTAACAGAAGTAAATATTTGAATCTTGGAGAAAAGTCTCGGTGGTCTGTTGTTTGTAACACTCTTGATGATTGGGTAGAATTTGCTGAAAAATTTAAAGACAGTGAATCTAAATGTGAAAGAGCACTTTTTCGTACTGTCACTGACAATTTTTTACCTGTTATAAATGAAGCCTATCAAGCAAAGGTGAGTTGATATTTGCTAACTTAAATGAAATAGATTTTTTTTCCAGTTATTCACTTTCTTCTTAATACACCAGAATTTGTATATTTGTGTATTTCCTATAGCAATGGACTGTTACAATATTTTGTAAGTTTGATTATCAGTTAACTGATTGATCAAATTAAATTTTTATTCTATATGAAGTAGTAAATTGGAGAGAAAAAAATTCTATCAGATTTCTCAATATTTAAAGAATGTTGAATTAAAAACTAAAATGAGGAAATTTATTTTTAAAAAATTCTTTTTTTCAGTACATAAATTAATGTATGTCTTTAAGCATAGTTTTTAGAAAATTTACTATGCTATATTAAAAAAAAATGTATTTATTGAAAAATTATTTTAGGAAAAAAAATTGCAACAAAAGCTTCGTGATTTGATGCCAAAGATAAACTTTACAAGAAGGGAATCTCGAAAAAGAAGAGCTGTAAGTATTTTTTTGCATGGTAGATTTTTTTTTATAAGCATGAACTTTAACTTTAATTCCAACATTAACAATCTTCTTCAATTAATATAATTTTTCTTTAGTTTATATAGTTAAGAATAAAACAAACAGAAAATTGTTCAATTCTCTAGAGATTTTCCAATCCAAAATGTCTTCTCTTTGGAGGATAAATAGCTATTCTTATAGAGATTGTTCTTCCTCCTACCTTCAGTATCATTTTTTTGGCTGAATATTTGTAGTAATTCGCCAACCTTTCAGCTATGTTATTAAGTTGAAGACTGGCTATAGAATAATAATAAATTTTCTCTACTCTATTATTATTCTATATGATTTTATTGGAAATCTTTTGATTTGCTTATTGAAAGATAAACTAATTTAAATGGTTTGTAAAGTTTCTTATACGTTTTTTGCATTTTAAGCTCTGTCTATGTTTTAATTATATATTTTTTTATCATTGATTTAATAACTGAATGGTAGGTAGCACAAGGATGATTTTCTACTTCCTTAATTACATAATAAATTTATTTTTAAATACATTTTCATTCTATGCTTTCTTTTTTGTTATTTGCTTAATATTAATTAATATGTAATTATAGTTTATTTTAGTTGTTATTTAGTTAGCAATTCATGATGATGAATAATTTATGCATCATTTTATGCATGTTGGTTTTTACTGTTTACAAGGGCTTACTACTTTGCCTTTAAAAATTTCATTCTAGCTTTAAAGATGCCCAGTACTAATGAGGTATCAACATATGCTGAAATTTCTGAAGTGTTGTATTATTCTTTTATTTTTCAGAAAGCAGACTCTCGCAGTCCTGAGATTGATTATGAAAACAGGGAATATTTAACTAGGAGTAGAGAACAGCGACTGGAGGAAAGAAATCGTATGTATTTCTCAAATTAATTATCTCAAATTTAATTAGATTATGTTAAGAAAATGACATTTTAAAGTCTTTTTTTCCCCCTTCTCATTTGCTGTTGTTGAGGGTTTTGAAATTTTCTAAAATGTGTACTCTCCACCAGAACTGAGTAAATTCAATAATTTTAACAAGACTTTGATTCCCTATAAGTGGTAGTAAATTTAAAGGTAAATTATTATAGGATTCATTAATATATATAACAATAAATTGCAGAATGCAGTAAGAATTAAAATAATGAAAACAGAAAAAAAAATTTGAAGTATGGAATTGAATTTGTTCTGTTTCTTTTTTCTTCCCTTGCTATATATATATATATTTGAAAGGTATTATTTAATTGCCTTATTTAAGTTAAATGAGTTTATAAATTTTCTAAATTCTATAAATTTTAGGTTTCCAAACTATCACTTCCATATTTAATCCATACTGATTTAAATATGTTTGAATCAATATGGATAAATATAAGATTTCATAAATTTTTGGTTTAACGCTTTCTATAGCCATGGGAAGTTTGCTTCCCACTAAATTTTTAAATCTTTGTATGAAATTATGTAGGTTGTCATAAGTTCTGACAAATTTTTTTAGTAAGTCAGAAACTTAGATCCTTCAGTTCTTTATCTCGGACCAAATGACGTGTCTTGATTTGTTACTTAATTATTAATTAACCAAATTAATTAATTAATCAAATTAAATTTATCTAATAAGCTAAATGAAGCCTTTTTCTTATTCTAATTGCATGCATAAAAATATTTTAACATAATATGACTAGAAAAAAAGGGCACTTTAAAGGGTTAAATTAAATTTGGATAGTTATCTTTTCAATATAGTCAGTTTGAATTGTAAAAGTGATCTTGTTGAAACAAATGTTATGAGTTATTTCAAGTTAGAGAGTACTTGGCTGTTAGCTCTATATTCCACATAAGAGAATTATATTTAAATTAGATTCTTAAACTTCACGTTCATAAAATATCTGCATTTTAGAGATAACAATTTATGACAAGTTTTTAAGAATACTAGTGTTTCTTGTTTTCAAGGAGTTTTTATGTATTTGTATCATATTTGTTTCATCTTTATGTCTATTATTAAATTGCTTCTTATTATTTAAAAAACTATTGTGCTATTTAAACTATTGTGCTTTTCTATAGGTCGTTTAAATGAAAGTGCTGAAAATGCATCAAGAAGACGTTCTAGAAGCAGAATATCACCTGATATAAATTATGATGATTTTGATGAGGAGATTAGTAAAAGCCCTAGAAATGGGATATCATATTCAGAAAATAGTGATATAGACTTTGCTGAAGCTACAAGAAATAAAGAATCGATTGAGGCAAAAGCTAATGAAATTATGAAAGAATACATTCCTTTTGTTAGGTATGCATATGGTAGCTCAAATATAATTAAACTAAAATGAATTATTTTAATAATTAATGAATTTTTATGCATTTAAAGATTGGTTATGATGGTTATATATTTGTGATCTATAGTATTTAGAAATTTTTATATATATATATATATATATATATATATATATATCCAAAAGTAATTTTATTGGTTACATACAATGCATTTTGAGTGTCATGATGCTTACATCTTTGATATTAATATAATATGTTCAAAGTTCATTTGTGCTTTTTATTTTTTCATCATTTAGAACATATGTTTCGTTTTTATTTGTGAGTATTTCTGAATACATTTTGTATATAAGAGTAATTAAGTTATTTGTAATCAAAGAAATATTAAAATTATCATGACAAAAAGGTCAAAGTTATTTTTTTTGTAAACTTTTTTTTAAATTTGTTCAGCACATTAATTTGAGGATTCTGTTTCCTATCATTATTAAAAGATTTGTTTAAATATTTAAATTACAATAATTTTTTTCTTCTTTGTTTTAGCAACAATAGTGACAACAAATCTCTAGTGCTGAGTGGTAAGATTCTTAATATTAACAGATATATTTTAATTAAATTCTACTTCATGTTCATTCAATTTTTTATTATTTATACTATTAAAACTGAAAATATTTTACTCATCTCGCTGTGTCAGTTTCTACTATACTAGCCAATATTTCTTACTATATTTCTCAGTTATTTATCAAAAAATGTAGGTGAACAGAACATTTTTTCCTACACTATTAGGCATGGCAAAAAATGTCACTTCTTGCAAATGAGAGTATTTATTTAATCTAATTGCAATTATTGATTATTTTAAAAATTGTAATGCTTAATAGCTTTTGTTATAGTTTGTGTAAAACTTTTAAGGTATGAAATTATAAACTAAGCCTTAATCAAACATGCCAAGTACTCCGATTTGACGGTTAAGTTGATTAAAGTTTGACGGTTTTATTTTTGTATTTCCCACTCTCCCTATTTAATTTGAATAATTTGCTTGCCAAATGCAATTTTTAAAAAAAATACTACTTTCAGTTTTGAAAAATTATCTTTTCTGATACTGAATGCGGTTTACTTTTCATCAGTCGCTAGACTTGCGCTTAGAACATGGGCACGCTCTCAATGCGGAGACATATCACTTCTCTGCCATGATGCGGATGTGAAGATCCTCCAAGCTTTTCCCACGAACGAAATCCTAACCAAACTGGACCACTAAATCAGTTATTATACAGCAGATTAGGACAATGTATGCTAGGGATATTGACATTCCCACTTAGCAATGCTTCCTGCGAATGTATATTCAGTCTTGTTCATAGAAACAAAACAGATTTTAGAAGCCCGATGAACATTTCAACATTATAGTCAATTTTAATTGCTAAATCTCAGATTTCAAATGTTTGCTATTCTCAAAAATATGATTTTTAAAATAGATTTTTTTAAAAAAGCAAAATCTGCTACTACTGTTGCATTAAATAAATAAATATTGGAATATTCATAGTTTTCTTTATTTTGTGTTTATACTTATTTTTAATGAAGCTGATCTTTTTTATGAATCTAAAAATTTCTTAGGAAAAATTTTCACCTTTTCCTTCAGAAAAAAATATTTATTTTGTAAATATTGCTATTAAAATATTTTTAGCATGATTTGGAAATCTCAATAAAAAAGTAAGTCTTTGTAATATCAATCAAAATTGAAATATTTAGAAATTTATTAACTACAGTAAACTTACAGCTAAAGAACCTGTTTTTATATTTAAGAAGTAAAGTTATCTATGTGTGTACTTCATATATAAAATAATTTTAATTTGTTTATTGCTGTTGTTTATTTAAACATTCTTTGAGATTCATTACTTTAAAGAAATCTATGTCAAAACTGTGAAAATAAGGGAGTACATGGAAATAACTAGTAAAAATTTGGTATCGTAGATTTGCTCCTATTTTTCTAGTCTTGTGCTCCTAAATTTTTTTATGTGGGGTTGGCAGCTCTGCTTAATGCATAGTATATGAATTTTAATCAATATGTAACTTTAATCTATTGTTAACCATGCTACAACACAAATAATGATTTGTGTTGTAGCATGGTTAACTCTGACCCATATTTTCAACTGACAACTATAATGTGCTATAATCTATACAAAATAATATTAAAAAATGTTTTTATTAGTATCTTTGAAATATTTATAACTTTATTATTGAGGCTGAAGGGATGATAATATGATTCTGATTTACCCAAAAATTTGAATTAAGTAAAATTGGGTCTAAAAATGAGTGGAACAAAAAAATTTAATTTAAAAATGATGATAATACATAATGTAAAAATTAACATAAATGCATACATTGATAATAAATACAAAATGTAATAATTCTAATAAATTAGTCAGCTGTATAAGCATTTATAATTTCGCAGAAGGAAGATACTGTGGTGTTATGTGCTAGACTGTTCTGTATCAGTCTGTGTTGAAGGCTTATTTGAAAAGAACTTTCATATGTACATGGAAAAAGTTTTAGCCAAAGGCATTGTCAAACTGAACTCCTGAGAGGTTTCAGCAAGTACCTGTGGAGTCTTAATTAATGAGATTATATCTAGGGCCAAGATTATGGAGCTAGAATTGTCGATGACAGTGACACTGATGAGAGGAGAAACTACGAACTTATGACACTTCATTCTATATCATAGCAAAAACCCATCAAGGTTTTCTGGAGGTCTGTAAAGAAGGAAATAAGGGATTAAAGAGGAACAATCTTCCAGGAAAATAAGGATGATGCTAAAAGCAAGAGAAATAATTCTATTGTACATTGAGGAATATCTTTCTAACAAAGCAGTAGCTATGCATGCTATGGATTCATTGAATAATAAGACTGTCTCATTTTTACCAAATTTTGAATCATAGCTCAAAATATTGTCTTTACATTACTTTCTTTTGGAAAAGAAGCATTAATTATAAATAGTAAATTGCATAATTATGAATTTGCTTGAATATATATTTGTAAATATATTTTTAATGGAATACATTTTCCTCTTTTACTTGGATTCCTATAAGAAAAATTCTCTTAATGGGTATTTCACATTATGAATAAGATTTGGGAACAAATTATGCTTGTTAAGAAGTTCCTCTGTAGTTCTACATATATTACATGCTTGTTTTATAATAATTAGTATTCTAATATATTATAAAATAATGCTTATATTTTAAAAAGTTATTTTTAATAATTTTATCTTTTCATTTATATTTTATTTTTTTGAAGCTGTATATATTTAAATAATTCCAAAAATTGCTTAATGAGTGTTTTTTTTCTGTAATTGATTATTTATGAAGTTAATCGCATAACTTTATTTTTCAGTATTTACTCAACTTAAGTTAGATAAAAATTCCTATCCTTTTCACTACGGAATTGATAAAAAAGAATTTCCAGATTATTATGATATCATTTCAGTAAGTGTCTTGTTTTCTTAATTTTTTATATTAATATTTAATAAATAAGAATTTAAATAAAACATTTATTTTTTTGTTATTTCTTTGCATTGTTAAAGAGATTTTTAAATGTCTAATTAATCTAAAATGTTTTTATATTTTGAAAACATTACAAAATAGTATCGGTAATTGTTTTTTAGGTACCTATGGATTTATCGAGAATGGAAAGAAAACTAAGAATGAATATTTACAAGACTGCAGCTGACATTGATGATGACTTTAAAATAATGGTAGAAAATTGTGAACTCTACTTTGGAGCAGATAGTGGTATGTTTTTATTCTTATTCTTTCATAAAATATAGTATGAGGTTTTGAGTGATTTTTTTATGTTAGAAAATCAAATTATACTCATTTCAAATGGAACAAACTTAAGTAAATCAAAGGCTTTAAGTTACTTGAGAAGTAAATATCCTATACCAATTTTGGATGATGAGTAGATGTATTGTTAAGGAAATTAATTATGAAAACATTCTCCCACAATACTAGAGGATTTTTAAGATTATTCATCTTTGTAATATTATCCAGTAATTTACTTATTGGTAATTTATTGATTTCAGGCAATTGAAGGTTGTGAACTTTTGTTTTTAACAATATTTTATTTAATTAAAAAAAATTATTTTTTTCCTTTGTATGCTTTTTTTGTATATTATCATGTTATTTCACATTATTCATAAATACAAATTATTGATGCATAAAATATACTCAGTGCATAACATTGCATATAGAATTTTTGAGATACAGAATCTAAAGTCTAACTTTTTCGTAATTTTAAATGATGAAGGTTTGTCTTTTATTTCATTATATTGTTTTTAGAGTAGTAATAGTTACACAGAAATATATGCATATGCCATTATTTACATAACATTATGTATGTTAGCTTTTCAAATAATATACTTAGAAATGTTAACATTACATAATTTTATTCAAAAAACATATTGCTATGTAGGAAAGATCACAAATGAGAGATATATAGTTTTTGTAGTTTATCAGGGCAAGCTACCTTACAGAAAGTCTTGGAACTACATCTTCATTATTAAAATTAGATGCATTACATGAATACATTATATTCAAATAGAATGTTTAAAAATGAATATGAAGGTAGAAAGTAACAAAATTATATTGAAGAATTTTTTTTTTTTAAATTTACTATTATAAAAGAATTACTACCATCTGAAATTTCTTACTGAATAATTAGAAAAATCTGTTTATACACAACATCAAAAGTGGAAATGAAAAAGTTGAAAAAATATTAATGCAAAAGAAAACAATGAAGTATTATCTCTACCTTCCCCTCAAAAAAATAAATAAATAAATAAAGAATCGCCAAAGTAGGCCTTTTTTTTTAGGATTGTTAAATCAAATATTATTATCTTCCCTTCAAGATCATAGCATATAAAGAGTTGCTTGTTTTTGATGGCTCGAGGAAATTTTGGGAGTATACTAAAACTTAAAATAATAATGAATGTAACATAACATAAATGTAATTTATTATAGAACTTTATATAAAGAAAAACTATCTAAAAATTTGATAAAAAATACAAAAATTTTAAATATTTACAATTTTTATTTAGCATTGCAACACAAAATTATCCAAAAAATATTTAATTTATATTACATAATGCAAAAATAATATTGAAAAACTTTTCTACCAGAAATTTAAAGGGAAAATTAAACAAATTTAATCAAATAGAAGCCTAAATGGTTTTAGATTTTTTAATATTTTAAGTTTTTTAATGGAATTAATAACAAAACTCTATATTACAACTTGGATAATGGATTTTTATTAATTATTATAATAATGATATATGACCTTTTTTCTTTTGCTATTGTTGTTAGTAAACTGATTACCAAATATGAAGCAAGATTCTAAACTGATGACCAAGAAATATTTTTCAATTTATGAAGTAAATGATAAAATAAAATATGATAAATTATTACAAAGAAACTTACTTGCAGCTAATACTTGATTTTTTAAAAAAAATATGAAACAATACAGAATATAAATTTTTGCATAAGGATATCTTCCCCTTCCATCAATGTATTTGAATTCAATGAAATCTCTTCATTTCATATTTCATTCTACATCAATGTTTATTTTTAAGTAGCTATAATGCAGAACCATATTATTAAATTGGTAAAGTAAAAACCCTTATATCTTTTTTGTGGTATTTTCAAACAATTTTAATTGGTACTTATGTTTCTACTTTCTCTGCCATGTATTTGAATTTATTCATATTACAATCAAGTAACATTTAAATTTTGGAATGTTATTTCAACAATATCCCTAATTAATTACTTTTTGCCAATTTTATGTTATTTTATTATATTTAAAACATGTTACTTTCTGATTAAAAGAATATCTGATATTACAATAATTTAAATTCATTAAAATTTTAATAAATTTGCATTAAAATTCAATTTTATATAAAAATAACTTAGCATTTTACATTCAAAATTGTTTTATATGCAATATATTGAAACTTATTATCTAGAAAGTGGGTTAAAATTAAAAGTTTTGTTATTTCAGTTTGCTGAAATTTGCTGCTTAAAACTATATACAGAGATTATATTAAAATAGATTTTTAAAATCTAATTTTAAAAATTAGAGAAATCTTGAGTGGAAAAGGGGCACTCAAGATTTGCATTGAATTAAAGAAAGAAAAAAACGTAATCCAGTTCTGTACTACTTTACATTCATTTTAGAAAAGACTACAAAGAGCCTTTAAACATATAATTATTTAGTTTTTAAAAAATATTCAACATTCAATTGAGTAGTGTTCCAAACTTGTTTTAAGTTTTCACTTCTTTGGGAAATGGATTATGTTTTGAAGCTTCCTTTTCTAAATATTTTCTTTTTCTTATTTTTATCATTAAATATTTCAACATAGTTTGTAAAAATACATAAAGCTATTGGAAGTCAATATGCCATATTTTTCTTTTTGTTGATTGAATAGTCTAATTTTTGCTCATTTAAAATTGTTTTCATTTGTATCTGAAGTTATTAAATTTTTAAGAATTCATCCAGCTAGAACTTTCACTTTTCCTTTCTCTTTGTTAAAGAGATTCTTTCAATTATCAAACTAAAAATGAATAAAATGTGGAGAAGAGTTGAAACCGAAATGAATATAGCAAATTTATCGCATAAAAAGACATTTCAAATAAATTTTATTTAACTTTTTTATGGGCAATTTAGTTGATATTTTTTGCATATTAATCAGTAATATAATAATACATATTAATCAGGTCTTTTAATTTATATACTACACTCTACATATTTGGCATGTATTTAGATTTAAAGTTTGAAAAAGTGTTATTTCTGTCTTTCCATGCTAGTGATGTCATCATCCACATAAAAAAAATGATTGATCAGTTTTTGAGTAATGGAAATTTCAGTGATCAGTTCATTTTTTGACACACTTAAAAATTCTCTTATTAATTAAAAAATCAGTGTATTTTTTACAAAGAACAAAACTTTAGCTATTCCTTAATAGTTCTCAGAAATTTACCTAAATCTAGCTTTATGATCTGCCATGGAAAATGGAATTTATTTTTAAAGAAAGGAATAAAAGGACAGAAACCTTTCGAATTTTCTAGTAAATAAATAATTGAAATCTTTTCTCAGTTTTAAATTTTTTTGTTGCAGAAAGATCTATAATGGGAAGACATACTTGGAGATTATTCAGAAGACTTATGAAAAACTTGTCTGCTACGCCAAAGCAGACTGAGAAGGCTTCAGTGGCAAATGGAATTAGGAAAAAAGGGAATCCTGAATTGTTCAAAGAAAAGAAGACAACTAATGTAGTTTCTACTCCAAAGCAGAGTGAAAAGGTTTCAGTGGAGAATGGAATTGGGCAAAAAGAGAATCCTAAATTGTTCAAGGAAAAGAAGACAACTAATGTAATTTCTAAAAGACCTGAGCATACTAAGAAAAGGCGAAAACGCCTCAGTAGTGAAGCATTGGAGATATTATCCAAAGAAGCTGAATTGGCAGTAGAAGTAAGTTGTTTTAATTATAGAAAATGGGCATGCATTTATTAACTTAAGCATTCACAATTGAATAAAAATAATTTTGCACAGCTATAAATTTAGAGAAGTTTGAAAAAAATATTTGATTTTTAACAGCAGGAATGTAGTGGTATATTTTTCTAGGAAAGGAAGGGTATCCTGCTTTAACTTATATCTCAAAATTGTTTTCAAATTTCACTGTTTATTTTCAAGGTGCATATATATATATATATATATATATATATTCAGAATCCTATATTAAATATAATTTTTTTAAAAAAGACATAAGTTGTAAAAAATATTAGAGAATTTAAAGAAAAATCATATTATAATAGACAGGGTTTTATTACTAAGCCTCTTTTTGCTAAAACAAGTTGAAATATCTTTAGCATCACAGATCAAATATCACAATGTATATATAATATAGCAAGTGTACTTACTAATTCTTAGTTCATTCTGTCTTGCAAATGGGACCTCAGTAATCAAAAATTAAAAAAAGCAATTTTTTTTTCCCTTCAAAACAATAGATTTATGAAGAATTGCTAAGATTTTTAGAAATTTTCTTACTTGTAGAAATTGTTCAACATTTCTTAGGAGATTACAATGATTTTTTTCCAAACTTATGCTCCCCCCTTTTGAATTTGTAATACTTTAAAACATAGCTACCTTCATGAAAATAAGTCCAGGCATTACAAAAATGAAAACATGTTTCATTCAAATAAACTTTTAATTTATTAGATCTTATCTTTTTAAACTTTCAGTTTACAGCAATCCTAATATGGGGACTATAAGGATTATAACCCCCATATCCCTCCCACTGTTATTCTCCTGCTCCATAGTTTTATTATTTATGTTTTTCTATAATGGTTAATCAATTTTTAATTTCTTTTGACTTAATTATAATAGAAATTTGTAAGAGTGATGATCACAAGAAAATAATAGGATGCTTAAATTAAATAAAGAGAAAATGTTTATTGAAGCATCTATGTTTGAAAATGCATTAGAAAATTAGAACCGGAATATTATACATGAATCTTGCTTTTATTATCAAGAAGTATGGACTGATTAGCCTTTTAAAATTTTAATATAGTGTGAGTGTACTTTTAATTTAAAAACTGGTAATGAGAATTGAGATAACTGATCTATTTACACTTTTACAACAATGAATTTAAGATTTGTTTCATATATATGAAAACTGAATTTTGTAATCAATTTTTCAATTCTTTGTGGCATGCTGGTGTTTTTAACATCATTTTAATGCTCATCATATCAATATATTATTTTTACACTTTTAGGTCTGAGCTATTGTGAATGCTTTTAGTATTTTTCATAATTTTTTAAATATCATGAACATATATATGCATATCTTATCAATATTTTTTTTGAAAATTTTAAATTATTTTATTCATAATGCAAAAAGTATTTAAATTTACCTAGAATTGTTATTTAAAGAGGAATTATTGTTTAAAAAAAGATGTGTTTTAAAGTAAAAAAAAAAGTTTTTTATGAGAAAATATTTTTTAATAAAAAGTTCGAATTAAAACTTAATGACTTAAGCTACTTGCATTGGATAAATTTAAATATTGTTTATGTATCTGATATTATGAAATAAGCAAATATGGCTTCTGAATCTTCAAAATAAATGTGATTTGAATTTCGTTTCTACATTGTTTCAGAAGTGTTCTTCTGTTTTGTGCTGTTATTTTCGGTTTTCTTTTTTCCATACTAAAAGTTTCATAGATAATATCTGAGAGAATCAAGAACATATATTAGTAAATTTCATAGCTCATAGAGCTAATTTTTAGACTTTTCTGGTTACTAACCAGAAAACCCCCCAACAGCTATCTGCCTGACACTAAAGTTTGTACCTCAAGATCTTAATATTTTCAGAGTAATAAATTGATTGTAATAAAATTTATTACCAAGACTAATGTCAAATAACAATGATTTGGTTTTTGTAACTTTCTTTTAAATATTTTAGTTCCTTCAGTATGCTTTAACTAATTTTATTTTATAATTTTAAAATTATTAGATAAAATTACATAGCCGTCTTTTTTTTTTTTTTTTTTAGAGATCTCAAAGCATGGATGAGGAACACTTTCGAAATTTCTCCCAAAAGACAAAGAAATTTACGCAATTTTCTGATCTAAAAGTTGAGCCAATTCACAGCCATCCTTCTAACTTAATTGAAAAACTCATGCCTAATTCCTCTAATCAAGAAAATAATGAGACTTCCTGTAATAAGTCTTCATCCACTGATAATCACAGTTCTGAGAACATCCTGCCTGATACATCTTATGATCATCAAAGTTTACCTGATAACATGGAAGTAAATGATCATGAATCCAATGAGAAAAACTCAAATTCTTCACAATTAATGGTTAAAAACCCTGAAATATTTAATGGTATTTCTAGTGAAAGTGGAGCAAATCTGGAAATTTTGAGTGACAATGAAATGAATCCACATTCTGCATCCAACTGTTTATCATCTGAATTTGCTAGTAATAATTTTAGAGATCAAAAATCTAGTAGTGATGAAGATTTTAACAATTTTTCAGGAGCTTCAGATAATCCTAGTAATAAGGATTTCACTTCAGATTTACTAATTGAAGAATCTGATGGTCTTAGTACATCTCCTAGCAGTAATTCCCTGGAATCTTATTGTTCTCCTGATTCAAATAGCTCTGATTTAAGTGTTGAAGATCTAGCTAAGTACAGACCACA
>JAPMOR010050640.1:0-33091 GCA_026543865.1 Argiope aurantia | reverse complement strand
TCGGGATGAATAAAAAAAATATTAGATTTAAAAAAATATTTTTAATTTCATGTAAACATTTTTAAATCCAGCTAAGTAGGAGGGCATTTCTGGCAAAACTGGAGATCTAAGTTTGCATTACGTTTTGAAAAATTCAAAGTTATCGTGAAGAAAATGAATCGCTAAGAAATGCTTATTATCTTCCATCTATCCGTGATTACATAGAGAAAAAATAAAAGTTATTTCTAAAAATATTTTTGTTTTTACTGAACGTATTCAAGCATATTGAAGAACGCGTTGAGGCATAATAAGTGGCAAAATGTGTCAATCTGAAATTTAGTTTTCATTCAATTAATCTAAAATCAATATATCTGTGCAAGGATCATATAAAAACTGTCTGGTATAGTAAAGTACTTTTAGAATGGGATCAAACAGAGCATATATTTGCCGATTTAAAAATTAAAAAAAAACCCTAAATGAAATCGAATTTAAAATCTAATGAAAATAAATCTAGTATATTTGACTTAATTGCTAACGAAATTGGAATTCTGATATAATAACCTCAAAGATTTAATAATCGAAGAATTCACCTAAAATTTAAAATTTATGGAGCTGTTTATATTTTTTTTTCCTTCAGAATCAAAAAATTCCTTATTAGGTATTTGCATCTAACGCAACATTCATACGTATAAAAAATAAAAGAAAGAAGAAATAAAAAGTTTTCCATTCTGTTTTAAAATTAATGCCGAAATATTGCCTGAAATTCATCAACTATTTCATGTCCGAGAAAAGTTTCATTTTACTAGGGAATCACATTTATGTACGGATTAATAACATTGCTAGATTTGTTATTAAGAATTGACTGTCGATGAATTTTTGAAATAAACTATGAGGAAATTTCTATTGCAAAAGCTTGCACTTCATTTCCAAATCAACAAGAATGAAACAAGAGAGAGTGTTTTTTCTAAAACTTGCTCGTAAAATCTCGAATAAATGCATTATTTCTCTTCCCGAAAAAAATTGTAGAAATCCATGAAATATCAAAATTTTAATTTCATGTATCTGAACTATGTGTATCTTCGTATAAAAAGAGGAACCGGTTTTTAAATAATAAAAGATTAATTATTGCATTTAATGGTTAAATATTGAATCGGATATTAATTGATCGACCTGTCGTAAATTTAGAGTTTTTATTGAATCTAGTGAGCATCATTTAGAAATTAATCGCTGATATATGGTTGATGGAAAAGTACCAGAAAATTGAATATGTATTTTGAACGTTTATTAGTTGTAGTTCTATACAAAATTTGACATAGACAACAATTATAAATTCAAGATCAGAAACTAAATTTCTTATATTTAAGGCATTGTAAGAATTATCATAGTTACGCTCGTGCGAAATTGCTGATCGACTGATGGTCAACCTTATGACAAATTTGGTTCAAAATTTGATAAGTATCTACAACTTAGAATCATGAATTAAATTTCGTTTATTCAAATCGTTACTTTTTTGAAATATGGGATTGAAATGCATGACAAAATACAAATAAACAGAAGGACAACCTGTTGATGAGTTTTTTTCCCTAACATTTAATACAAATCTACATTAAAGATTCTAATCCTGTATACTAAAATTTATGTTTTCTAATTATTGTGTTCATGCGTACGTGGACAACTGTTCAGATAAACTTCCTCTAAATGGATTTCCATTTAATATCTAAGTTTAATTCCCCGCGTGGAACTAATTTGTCTATCCTGCCACCACCCTTTAAATCAATTTTCATATTTTGTGTTATATCAATTGATCTATGCCCTGATTCTCTGAGGAGGATGGTATAAAAGAAAAGTAATCTCACTAGCAATATCAACAGGAACAATTCATTTTCTGAGCAGGAGGGGAATATAATTCCACATATATGTACAAAATCAACTTTATCATAATGTATTTCGAATTTTCACCTATAGGAAATTAAATAATATTCAAAATAAGTGTGATAATTATATGGTTATCTTATAAAATGAAAATATAATTATGATGTGTATGAAAACGATATGACTATTATGACAAATATAAATGAAAAAACACATTAATTGAAACTCTACTTGTTTCATTAAAAAAATCATAATCGTAATGGAATATAATTCTATCAAATTATTAATCACTTAATTAATTAATTTCTTTATTATAAAATAAATATAAAAGATTAAGAGACAGTAAGAGTCGGCAAAAGTATTAATCTATTAATTTCAAAATTCCCTTGCATTTTGTTTAAAATAGTACATAATTATATTTATAATTAATAGCAATCCTATTGTTTGACTAATTTAAAGGTTTTGTGATGTATATTTTTTTAAATAATATATCTGAATGTATCTTTTTAATAATGTATGTTTAATACTTTCATTCTAGAAAGTAATTTATTTGGTTAATTATACAAACACATATCAAATTTAGGAAACTAAACGCGGAAATAATATATAAAGCACAGAAGTCGGAATCGTATGTTAAGAAATTATTTATATTAATAAAATAGATTTACGAATCCCCATGGAATATGATTTATCAGTAGCAGCCACTTATAAATTAAAATAAAAGCAATAATAATTTAGATATACGCAATTTTTGTAATGATGAATTAGAAAGTAAAATGGGTTTTAATTATGAATATCTCAAATAATAAAGGGAGATCCACATATATGAAAAATAACATCGATGAATTTAGTTATTTCAAAGTTAATAGAAAATAATTTCATCCAGATAAAAAAAAAAGTTGTATGTTTCAGGTTGTTTTCGAAGGCTATATTCAAGATGAAAGTAGTTTTCTTATTTCATAAATAAAATTCCGAAAAATAAAAAAGAATAAAAGAAATGAATAAAAATAAAAAAAGACAAATAAATCTGCGAAATTACTTTATTATTTTAATCTAATAAATTAAAGAAATATGACATAAGAAATAAAATATAGAATATATCTAGATTCTTTATAATAACTCGAATGATAAAAGTTTTAGGTAGAGAAACTGTAAAATAGAATGCCCAATTCTGAGAGAAAACGAAAATACTTAATCCATTAGCGTAATGCGATTCCAATATGGTCGACGCAGTGCAACTAGCTTCCCAATTAATGGCGCACTGGTGCTAGTTTGCATAAAGCACTTCCGTTCTGGGAAATCACCCGAAGACTTGCTGATGACATCACTTCCGGGTCCCTGAGGGAATGACGACAGGATGACCTTAGACTCTTCACCCTTTTGGAACGCTGTTTCCGTTCGGACGTATCTGCATTCCAGTTTTAATATGAATAAATTGGATTTCGGAATTTCTCCATTAACCCCTGTGTTTGGATTTTACTGAGTCTAGATTTTCGGCATTAACTGTCTAGTTAGAAAACCATAGAGGAAAGTATGAGGACAATTAATGTCGAAAGAGCATTGGTTAATAATTTGACAGGCTTTTGATAAGATTTAGAAGAATAAATTCAGTTTCCATGCAATTATCTCATAAAAGAATGTGAAATGTAACATTCAATGTCGAAATCTAATAAAAAAGTAGAAATAATTCAGGAAATTTCATCAACAGGAATGATTGCGTACCATTATAGTATAAAATCAACAAATAAATTGCTTATTATTTAATTACATTTATTTAACTTTCAAGCAATATTTAGACTGTAAGAAATGCCATCAAAAATGAAACAAATATTCCTATAAGATCTTGTTTTTGATAAAGTTCTATTTTATTACTAATGCACACTAATATTACGTTTAAAAGTAGGAAATAACTATCATATCATAGAAATTTACTAATCAAAAATTCTTATAAACTTAAAATTCTATGTCTAACAAATTAAAAAAGTAAAATCATGACAAATGCCTGATGAAAGTTCAAAACATGTATTCCTGCATATCATTAATACCATTATGAAAGAAATTATGAAAATCCTAAAGCCTAACATTATGATAATCCTAAAGCCTCTAGAATTAATAAGTACAGGATTTGAATATAAAAATTTAGTGCCTAAATTAATAAAAAAATTAACAGTAATAAAACAATATTTTTTTCAGAATTCTTTTAATAAAGGTATTTTTTTTTTACATTATACATGTGTATATATATATATGTAAGGATAGATATAAAGAGAAAGAGAGAGGGCGAAAGAGTTTTTCCGTATAAAATTTGTTTTCTATTTAAAAAGTATGTATTACATGGATTAAGGAAATGATATAAAATATAATGTTGGAAGAACATTTCAATTCTTTTTTTTTCATGTTTTTATGATCAACAGAAATATTGCTTTAAAATAATTACCAAGCAATTATTACAGTTTTCTTTTAATAAGATGCCTTCAGTTTTTAAATTTATTGAAACGTTAATTTATATTTGTCACTTTCGTAAAAGCTTCTATTAATAATTTTTGCTTGGTTTCGTTGACATCTTTATAAATTTTGTCGAATCGTTTTAAGCGCTTGTGAAGTTTCTTCTAAGCTGTATGTTTTCTTACGATGAAAGGACCATCCTTCAGAAAAAGCGTTTCTAGTCGCCGCACTTTGTCTAAGTCATCCGCTTGCGCTTTTTAGAGAGAGATATTTCACTTCGTTTTCAACCAAGCTATGGTTCATTGGCCCATTGCAGATGTCATTTCCGCAAAATTTGTCACAACTGTTACTTCCTTCTCGACTATTTGGACGGTGTTGGAGCAAAAGGACTTTATAGAAGTATAATAAATTACAGGAAATGACTGTATATTATTGCATATATTAAACATACGAAAACATTCCTGTTTAATTACACATTTTCATATTCAGTATGTAAAAACAGTTAGCAGAAATCGAATTTTTATTACATGGTTATGAATGACTTTCATTATAATAGGAAAATTACCCTCGGGTGAACCTCAATTTTGGGGATGAGAGATTTTCGGTGTGGTGGTTGGTTCTAGCTGCCCTTGAGGGCACATAAATTATATGGAGTGTCTATTCCCTACCAATGAAGGGACATGCCTCCTACGGGCGGAGAATTGTCCTTAAAACTCAATCTTTGTTCCCGCGTCTGTCCGGTCTTTTCAGATTCACCTATGGTCGGGTCAGTTTAGTTTAATGATTATCATAAAGATAATCTTCTAATTTTAAAGGAAGTTTCTATGCCTTATATTTCTTTAACTCATAAAATTCATTCAGTTCTGTTTTTATAAAGGTTCTTTTACAAGCGAAATTCAGGTAAGAATGATTATAAATTATTCCCTATTGGAGGTATAAAATGTTAATAATAATTTATATGCAATATTCCATAAAGAAGAATGTGTTTTTATGAAAAATAGTTTAAAAAATAATATTTTGGTGTAGTGAAGAACGACCTCCGTAATTCTGCTACATTAAATATTAGATTTTTTTGTAATTAAATTATCTTCACATTAATTCAATGTTTTTATCAGACGTCAAGTGAAATATCACGCACGTAATGTCTCGGGATATTAGGAATATCCCTAGGAAATTATGAATATAGCTGGAATCGAGACTGTTTATATAATTAAATAATATAGAAAAAATACCTTTTATAACATAATTATACACTCGAATAAATTATAGACATATTGCCCATCTAAAATGATCAATCAAATAAAATGATAAAATCTACAAAATTTTCTTCCGGTTACCATACTGATCATAATGCCTTTTTTCTGAAATTTGCACTGATATTATCGGTTTGATATCAAAATTAATGCCAACAAGAAATTTTGCAGTAAGAGAATTATTTACTTAATTGTAAAAAAAAATAGTTTAAAATAACATTGCATGGTATTGCATCATATCTGTAAAATCATTTCATAACGTAATGTTGTGTATAGTAATTTGATGACAAATGGTGTTGGGTATTTGAGTTAGAACGCGGAATTTTACGAACAAATCGAAATTGATTCAAATTCCAAAAATTATTGGTTTTTAGTATAACTTATTTCGTATAGATATTTTATATTAAAATAATTTTTAGATAAGTGTTATAAAAATCATTAAGAATAGTCACAAATGATTATGTATTAGTAGATTTCCGAATATCATTATTCGACATTAATATATAAAATTAAATCGTAAATCGAAATTTTTAATGAAATAGTAAAGATTTTTTTATAAATAAAATATCTTTCATGTTGCCCTACATTTTAATTTATATGTAAACAAACTAAAAATATTCAAGAATGTAATAAAAATTTTACAATGGTTATTGAAAATTAATTACATAATGTAAATATTTTATAATTTATTTTAAGTACATGTGAAATAATTTACTTTTTTTTTGCCGATTTTCAGTTTACTGTAGACATTTAATTCAACAACCTTCTAATGACTTCCAAATTTTCGCCCACATATTGTTTCTGTTTTAAAAATGGCTCGAACCATTTCCCATAAGGCTGCTCCTTCGAAATTCTAAATCCCATCCACCTCTGGAGACGTGAGTTGTTTGATTTGCTTTGCAAATAACACACCACCTCTCATCATCTGTCATCACGGCAAGAATGTAGATTTCGCACCTGTAAAGGATAACACTTTTTTTTACAGCTGAAAGGAATAACTTCTTATCCAGCTGATAAATGGGAGGAGAGAGGGAAAAGAAGTAGGTAAGGGAAGAAAAAATATTCTTGATATGCTGGAATAAGTATGCATGTTTTATTTCATTCACTGCAGACTCAACTGCCGATTCCAAACCATTATCTTGCCACGCTAAAAGAAAATGGGATAAGTAGAGTTTCAAGATGGTTCCATTATTTAAACTTCGGAATTCTGGGGCAAGATTTCTTTTTATTTTTAACATATATGCAGATATTTGTGAAAAATAAATAAAAGACGAACTATATATATTTTATAGAAAAACTATAAATATTTTTGTAGAAGATCTATAAATAGTTTTATCACATTTAAAATAAATTCTCATTTAAATGAATCCGATTATTTTCATTAAATAACAGTTTTTCCTAAAGACTGTTTTCGCTATTCATCCCTTAGTATTTTAATTCAAATCTCGATGAAAATTCTTCATTATGTGTTCATTGTGATAAAGAAGTAATTGATTAATTTTGATGAAATAGTGAGATTTGTAGAAAATTCATTAATTAGCATTAATTTGAAATTAAAACATTGAACTTCATTTAAGCAAAACTAAAATTCATTTCTTTTAAATTTCATAAGAATAATTATTTATGCGAATATTTTAGATAGCTATTATTTTGAAATTAATTTATACTAGTAGCTTTCAGTGATCAGCAGGCTCTATGGGATAATGTTAATATTTCATTTCAATTAAATTGCTCAGACACATTTTCAAAACCATGATTCTATAAAATCGTCACATATTAAAGACGTGCATGTTTAGTAATCTTAATATAATCTTTTTATTGTGTACTTGTTCCTAATTGAGATCGGTTTTATGTCATCATAACGAAATTAAATTCCTATTAATAAAAATACAATTTTTGAACATTTTGATTTTTTTTGTACAAAAATATTTTTAAGAAATTATCGCTGAAAAGTCACACAATTCTAATTTAATAATTAATTAATTAAATTTCTAATTAAATGGTTAAAGAAGTCTCTCAGAGATGCACATTCTCACATAGTTATATATTGACAAAATTGGAATCTGTAAGTCAAACGGTCTGGCCTATAGAGCGCCAACGCACAAAAACATACATATGCATCTTTATTATTATTATTATTACAAACAGATGGAACTGAATGTAGATTACAAACTTTCAGTTCCATCATTAACTAATTCGGCGAGTGGTTTCAAACATCAAATATCGGCTGGCAAATAGTAAAGTATTTGCATTTACATTATTTATATTATCATAATAAATGATGTACAAGGTGGTCAGAATTAAAACAACCCTTCTCTGAGCTCTTTATATAGCGAACTACCCAGTGAAAAAGCACCAAAATTGTTGAACATACTTTTCAAGACAGGGGAAAGCGGATTACGCGAGAGAAAAAATTAGTTCCAGAAGCACCGATAGATGGCGGTGTACAACAGAAAAATGCTATAAAGAACACAAATAATTAAAACACACACACATGCGGTAAGGAATTTCTTCTTTCTAATTTATATTACTGATACGAAAAAAAAAGTGGAGAAACTGAAACTGTCATTGTAACTGCAATTTCGCGCTGTAAGCACAAATATTTGCAGAAACTCTTGGTTTACTACAACTGTTCTAGGCATGAAAGTAATTAAGCTGGGGGAAAATATGTCATTTTTATCAACGATTGCTTCGCGCTTTGCTTGTGAAGTTGTTTTATGAAAACAAAGGAAATGATGTAGCTGCGTTTCGAGAGTTTCGTCGATTTGAAAATTTACGTAAAGGACCAGCAGGTATCCAAACATGTTCGAAAATACTCTTGCTTATAGAGGACGCTTGGTAACCTTGGTAGATTTGAAACACAGTATCAATCTGCATGTTAGAAACAATTCAATCGACCAATTACAATCCACGATTGAACAAACTGGCCACAGTATGCAGACTTTACATTTGGAAGAAGTGAACCTTGTTGAGCAGTTTCCCTTGCATCGATAAGGTCCTTGTGATTGAATGTTTGATGCATTCTAATAAAATAATGTGTAATTTGAGTTTATTAGCATTTTTTTTGTTGTACAGTGCCATCTATCGGTGTTTCTGTAACTATTTTTTTTCTCGAGTAAGCCATTTCCCCATATTTTGAATAGTATATTCAACAATTTTGAAGCCTTTACACTGCGTAGTTAAAAAGCTCAGAAAAAAAGAAGAAGAATGGGTGTTTTAATTTTGACCACCTTCCATTTTAAATCAAACTTAAATTGATTGGTACAAAAATGAGAGTCTCATTTACCAGAAGATTAATAGTGTTGGTATATACTGTTCTGATGAAATTATTTAATACATCAATCAAATGCTAAAATCAAAACATCACGAAAAATATTTCTTCTAATTGCGTCAAGTTTCTAGCTAAAAAAATGAATAAGCCAAGAATAGAAGTCTAACTAATTTTAATTAAAATGGTCTTTCACGATTGAATAATATTAGTTTAGTAAATACGTAATTAATAATCTATATACTTATAATGCTTAAGTGGATCAAGATGAAATTGTTAATCGTTAATCAAGATGAAATCGTTAAATCAAGATGAATTTGTTAATCGCCGTTTGACAACACTTCGACCTAGCCCAGAAACATCAACACGCAGTTTGATAAAATTTCAAGCTAACTCTATTCTTGCATAGGTTTGAAAATTTTTAAAACAAAAAAATTAAAGGTCAAAAAACGGAAAAATATTTTTACTATGAGTTTCAGTCGAGTCGTATCAATTATAAAACGAAATCGTCGAAAAAGAGAAGACAGGTCGAATGAAAATGCTCAAGAATCGTTCATAAGAAGATCCAGTCGTAATGAACGAGACGGTTAAACGTTACAGGGTTACGGAGAGAAGTTTCCGAACTACAGAAGCATAGTTGTGGGACTCTGTTCTCTTTGCCAGGCCCGTTACTGGGAAAAAGAAGAAAATTCAAGTGGCAAATATAGGAAATGTTGTCATGATAAAAAAAAATGTTTTGGAACATCTGTTGAATTCACCAGAAACATTAAAAGACATGCTATCAGTGATTCAATCGAAGGAAGAAATATCGTTAGCATATAAGAAAATATAATTCTGCTTTTACTTTTGCTTCCATGGGGACTCAAAAGTAACCTCAATCTTAAACAGAGTCATATTGCTTTCGGATTAATGGTCATATACCACATGGTTTCTCCTTTATACAGTGGTCATAACAAACCAGGTTATGGTCAGTTATATGTGTTTGATACCAGTGAAGCCACTGAAAAACTCATGAAAAGAAATGAAGGATGTTTTAATTTTTTTTTTTTTTTTTATAAATAGTGATTTTTTTAAAAATTGCTGTTTCTATGGTATAGTCCCCAAATTTGAAAAAAATGTGAGAAAAGCACATTTTTTTAATAATCTATTTCTATGGTGGATGTATATAGTTCCTAAATGAGAATTTATTTGTGTTTATGAAGAATTTTTCTAAGTTCAATTTTCGAGTGTGCTTTTTACCTAACATTTTTTTAATTCTTTCAATGTTTTATCTTATTTTGGAATGGACTGAATTTTGAACAATTATGAGAAAAGCACATTTTTTTAAAATTTGTTTCTTTGGTGGATGTATGTAGTTATTTAAATGGAAGGTTATTTGTGTTTACACAGAACTTTGGTGCAGGTGATTTTTGCAAGTGCACATTTTGCTTTCCATTTTTTTTATTTCTTTCATTGTTTTATCATATTTTGGAATAAATTGAATCAGGATATACCTGTTGCTAGACTAAAGTGGGTGAATAGATGGCGAGCGAGAGGAACTGCATTAGCAGATCCTGGGGGCTGGGGAGCATAAGCGAGTAAATGATAATATACCATTTTAGAGGGCTGCATACTTTATCTATGAGATTAATAAAAGAAATAAATTGATAATGCAACATCAAAAGTGATAATATGATAATGCAGTCATGCAATAATGAAGTTTCGGCAAATTGATCAAAATTATCCTAATTTCAAGCACTTCCCTCTGATGAAGAGCTTATATTTGCCCAATTTTAATATTGTTACGAAATTTCTGCCGGGGTTCGTTTGGATAGTGGAAGTGATATGATATGTAGAACGTTCAATCAACAGACGGTAGTAGAAAATAAAACAACTACGTTTATTTACACGAAGACACACAGGACAGCACAAAAGCGACAACTATATACAGCACAGAAGACGATTATATTCACCCGAGACGTGTAGCATACAACCAGAATCTACTGCAGACAGTAGCGCACAGCTCAGTTCAGCACGAGCTTGACTCCGTCGCTGCTCACCGTCGTTTCCGCCTACCCCATCCTGTCGATTACGACTCCTCCGCTCCGTCTTCGGATTACTCCGTCGTCTACCTTTGGCAGCGGAGGCCGCTTCCTTTTATAGGTCTCAGGAGGCGGGGCTAGAAGCCTCTCAACCAATCAGGAACGTTCGAGGCGTATCTCGGTTCCTACTGGACGGATCGGGAAAATTCTAGAAGTTTCGGGTATTATCTATTTTGGCGCCAAAGTCGCCAAAATCGTCGCCAAGTCGCCAAATGCTCGCCAAGTTTGTCGCCAAGCTCTGGGACCTCCAACGCACACCTGGACTCCGTCCCATTCAGATGACTGTAATACTTTCTTTCTGTTGATGGAACAAACTATGTTGGGAAGCCGAATTGCGGTTTGTAACAATATATTATACCATCTCTAATCATAATAAAGAAGAATGTTTGATAATATCTGTTATGTGTTGGCACTTTGTAGACCAACCTGTTTGACAAAGAACTGCTAAAATTGGGATCTATATAATTTTTGGATGTTGGGAATGGGGTCCCCGAAATGATACGTTTAGAATTTACAGGGTTTTGAAAACCAAATTGCTGCGAATTTTTGGCATTTTTTTCTCGATACAATTCAAACTTACTACAGCACAAACATGAATTATACTTCATATTAAAATTCAAACAATTATTTTTCCATTGATATCAATGTTTTGGGGTGTAATTTAGTTTATATTTTTAAATTAATTTTCAGATGTAAATTCAGCGCATTTTGAAGTATGTATTTTATTGACGAAGTGAAAATTAATCATCTTCATTGTTTCTATTTAAATTTATTCTTGGTTATTTTATCATTAATGACACTCAAATTAAAAAAAATAACAATATTAAGACAAAACAAAATAAAACAAAAATAAGGTTAAGAAATCAGTGAAGTTATTCCTATTAAGCAAATTCACATAAGGCACATTTTAATAATTTTTTTTTCAATTTCTCCTGTACTTACAAATAAAGAGAGTGTTTTAAAGTGCTCCTACTTTTAAAAACTGCTGCAATTCCCTGGAATATAAATGCATGTTTCAAGATACAGACAGAAAAATGTGGAAATTCATGACCCAATAAACATAATGGTGTAAGATTTCTAAAATATTATAAGAGATATGCCTATCAAATTTTAAAAAAATACATTACTGGGGAATTCGTTAAGATATAACGAATAATTTTTTTCAGCAATCAGTACTCCTAGCGACTTAAATGGCATTGATAATGTAAACTAAATGCGTTGCAGCGTCTTCCTAAAATTATTTCAAGTTCTCTTTTATAAATATGTTAGACTCTCTCCAGCAGAAAAAAAAATAATAAAATATCAGTCTTAAGTTCCGAATGTCCCGAATGTATCGCACGATTTTGGTGAACAAAAATTACGAAATAATATTTGGAATGAATCTTGCATTTTACAGAAGTGACAATTCGCAATTAAACACGGTATGCGGTTCATATAAAAAAACCCAGAAATCTGTTATGATGGACGACTTTTTTTTTCTACGCATAGTAAACAAAATTGGACAGAGAATCAAAAATATAGTAATTTTATAAGAAATTGTATTTTAGGTGCTAAACTTGAGTACCGAAATTTTCTCAATAGCTCTTTATGTTTTGTTGTTATTTCGTTCATTACAATCGAATTTTGCGCACTCGAGTTCCCTAGTGCCATCGAGTAAATATGAATCTCTCTGAAAATCTGATAGAACACAGATCTATTATGAAATCAGTATACAGACTTTCTTCTGTTTAGCTGAAGGCAGTGTTCAGAAATCGTGTTTACTGAATGAGAGATAGGCAGATATAGTGAGAAAAATGTGTATTTTAGATTTAGAATGTTCTGAAGCATGACTATTCCTCATAATCTCTAATTCGAGTGTTTTAATGATTGTTATATGGGTATTCATTTTGGGTATTCAATAACATGGGTATTCATTTTGAGCCTTTTTAAATACTTCATTTCCTTTGCTATATTCAAAGTATGAAATCCCATCTTACACAAAGAGAATATCACTTCGTTTATTTTTCAAATGACACTCATTTCTTTTACAGCTGTCACAGAGGCAAAAATCTACATCTAGCGTAGTTCTTTATGCAGTAAAGAAATAACCTCTGTCTTGAAAAGGCTATAATTTAAAGCTGAAAAGAGATAATTTCTTTGACTTTTTTTTGAAATGTGAAATCACATTGACCATTAAACAAACAATACTTTTTTACACTTTTTTGTCAGATGGAAAGAGGGTTATCTTTTCAATTCGGAGTAGTTTTTTTTTACGTGTTTTACTTATTTTTTCGTAGGTGAAAGTATTTGAAATTTGTTAAAAGTATCTTTATTCTTCTCATTTAGAGTAAATTTCAATCTTTCAAACTTTACAGTCACGTCTAGACACTCTATAATCATTTTCTTGCCATACGCCGCAACATATGTATATATATTCTTTAGGAAGCGTTTCTATTTCATCATATTTATTTTTTCAAACAAAAACAAAATCGATTTTATTTAAAATATCCATATAACAAGGGTCCTTCTTGTTTAATTAAACGTTTCATGATTTATAGGTAAATAGTTAATGAAGTTACTGAAACTAGTATTCATAGTTACTGAAGTTAGCAGACTATTAGTTTATTCCTTATAATATTATAGAAATAAATATTTGTTTGTTTGTTTTTATTTCACTCTTTTGAATATGCGAAGAGTAAATACCCTTCACTGTTTAATACTTTTCAAATTCTCTTGAAGGCAACACATCATCTTCTTTACTGGTTTCTTAATTTCTTGCTTTCTTGCAATTAAATATTCCTTGATTAAATTTACATGTATTTTCCATTTATTTCTAAGATGAAAAAATAGGCAACCAATCAATTGTTTAATAATTCACATCTTTTATCATTTTTTTCTTGCGTCAGTTTTGTACTAAGGCACCATAAAATGAACCGCGAACGACATTCCATCATGCCATTTCCTTCTCTCTATCTTAACCGAGTATTGTCTCCATTCTGCGAGAGTCATTTTCAGCCTTTCATCGAACAAGTATCTTATTTTCCCTCTCTGTATTCATCATTCCAAACGTCATCATGTATGAGACGTGCTCCACTTCATTTGTTTTGAGTCAAAAACACAGATATGACTCTTCTTCTATCATCAAGGTAACAAGTAAGTCTTCGGATTTTTTTCTACCGTCAGCGAAACGAAATAGCTTTTTATCCACGAGAAAGTAAGGGTGGAGGGAATGCTAGCAGATGTCAGTGAAGGAATGAAACAAATGTGTCTCTATATTTTGGAACTTCAGCATGTATTGTCTCTTAGCCTGTAGGGTTGATTTGAAACCAAATGAACTGCTGTCAATTTAAAATTGTTTGCTTATCAAAAGGAAAAACAGACGTGTAGAAGTATATGTCTAGATATTAACATTTGTTTTTTTACATTTAACCAGATCCAAATATTGTGTTCCTTTGTGATTTGGAGTAAATAAAAATTCATGAAAAGAAAAAAGAAATTTTCTTGTCAATAAACAAAAAAAAAATACTTTAAAATAAAACAAAAATATTTACTTCAAATTCTATCATTACAGCATAGATGTGCATTAGTGTCCAGAAAATTTTCAAAAACACTTGTTTACCAAGTTGTGAGAGAATTACATGAAAGATGCAACATGCATAGGGTCAAGTGTAATTTAATTTCAAATAAACTGTTGTCAATTTAAAATTGTTTGCTTATCAAATGCAAAAACATGCGCATAGGAATACATATCTAGATACTGCCCTTTTCCACCTTACCAGATTTAACCATTTTATTTCTTTGTGATTTGGAGCAAATGAAAATTTATGAAAAGAAAAAAAATAATCAATTTTTCTTATCAATAATGAATAAAAAATACTTTCAAATGAGACAAAAATATTCACTTGAAACTCTATCATTATAGCATAGATGTGCAATGGCGTCCAGAGAATTTTCAAAAATGCCGGTTCACCAGTTTGAGATACAATTCCATGAAAGATGCGACTTGCATAAGGTCAAGTGCAATTTATATCCAACGAAAGTCAATCGTCATCTAGTTGATGAGGTTATGGACATCACTGGGTGTCACCGGAAATTTTCTTCGTTCTCTAATAATAGCTTAAAATTATGAGGTTAAAGAAAACTAAATGAAATCAATATATTGTTGTACGAATATCAGTAAGGGAGACCGGGGCTGTTTGGCACCAGGGGTAAGTTGGCACTTGGCTAATAGTACTGCTTAAAAACCACTAAATGGCAGTAGAAGTGCGAACAGACTGAACAGGAAGTATGACTTCATAAGTTCAGAAGTTTTTAGATGGTTTCATATAAACGCGCAAACACTAGAGGAAAATTTTTTATTTTTTGCTTGAAAAGTAATTATTTATCGTCCGCTTGATTTTTTTTCTAGAGTATACAATATTAGCAATGAAGTGAATTGCTTGTTACATTTAGTATTTTGACGTTCATGAACGCATTCATAAGAATATGTCTCTTAATTAATTTAATATTATGGAGAGAAAAAATGGAATCAAAATAAACATGGCATGCCGGGGCATGTTGGCACCAGGTCGGGAGCGACACGTTGGCACTTGTGGGGTTTAGGTTTAGTTATATTAACGTCCCATTTGAAGCAACACTTGGGCTATTTTGGGACGGACCTCGTAATTTTGAACCGCGGTCAGATGACGAGGACGACACCTGAGCTGGCACCCCCTCTCCACACCACACCAGCGGGAGGACGTTTGGTCAGGACGGATTTGACGTGCAACAGACCCCCTTACACGACGGTTCTTCGGTGGAATCGGGTCTCGAACCCGAAAACCTCCGAACCCGAAAACCGAAGACCTTACCACCAGGCCACCGCGGCCTGCACTTGTGGGGAAGAGTGGTCTTGTATTGTGAAAGATGTTGACGAGTAATATTTTTTCTGAGTCATGGTAGGAAACAGAGAGACCGACAGAAATGAAAGCAGTACAGATGTCAAAAATTATATTCATGATTGACGATTGTACTCATTTTATAAAACATAAATTCATATATTTAGGATCAACTTTTTTTTAAAGTTTTCACCGCTTTACGTGAACCTATTCCTGGAGCTCAGTTTCATAGCTATGGTTTATTGTCGCTTTTATAGTTTTGGCAAATGCAAAGATAGTTTTCCTCCTTCTTCTTGAAGTAATCTCGAGCCGCTTCGAGAGTGAAATTCTTCACATTTATTCGTACAAACGTGACGGTGTTTAAGGGTCCAACGAAGCACAACGCATTCCTTTTAAGCTAAGTAAGACGATGTTCAAAGCAAATGCCGACAACTGTACATTTCTTAGCCGTGTATAAAATGTTATAAAGAACGAGCGATCTTCTTTGAAACCCCCTGGGAAAAGAATGTATAAGGTCTTTGTCCCATTGAAAGCACAAATTTAAATTTCATTCTAAAAAAAATTAAAAAATAACATTTTATGTTTGCTCTACGCGACTAAAGTTTGCTTTTCCAGGATTTCGCTTTATTCTTAAATCTTCGGATAAAATGAAATCTTTAAGAGAACTGAGAATAACTAGCCATAATAATAAGCTGACATTTACTTGTTATAGTTAAATCAATGTATTAAATGGGGACTTTAATTTTATAAACTATTGCAAAGATAGCCAACATGTTTCTCTAAATATTTCTTCAACATAGTAGTAAAATTTAAAATATAATATAAATGATGATTATTAAAATATGTTATATTTTAAATAAATTTGACAAATATATACATGATATTTATAAGTGATAATTTATATAAATTATTATGCAAATGATAAAAATATGAACAAAAATATAGATTACGAAAATTGATTGAAAACCAAAGAGAATATCGATATGAATATAAAAATTAATAATCGAAATTTAATGAGATATCTGAATTTAAAACAATATAGCCTGAACGCATACATCGAAAAACTCCTTTTATTAAAAATATATTCTGAATAATGCATTGTGCTTTTCAAGCCAAAGATTTGAGTCTTTAGATTTTTCATATGTATTCGCTCTAAAATTG
This sequence comes from Argiope aurantia, assembly GCA_026543865.1. Taxonomy (NCBI): domain Eukaryota; kingdom Metazoa; phylum Arthropoda; class Arachnida; order Araneae; family Araneidae; genus Argiope; species Argiope aurantia. The sequence goes on along the minus strand of JAPMOR010050640.1, from coordinate 16,176 downwards.
TTAGCAAGATTCCTAACATATGCAACATCTATGATTAGACATTAAACTTTATATAAGTTAATAATATTTATTACAAATAGTTAACTTTGAATATTATTCGTTAATTTAGGATTTAATATGGACTCTAGAATATTATCTTTCTAAATATTCCTAAACAAGATTCTTCTCCCTTGACAAGATTCTTCTCCCAAGATAGTACCTTCTCATGATTTGTCCTAAAGTTTAGTTCTACTTTCAACAAATATGGTTATTTTACAACAATTTCCAAATATAATTTGACTTTTCTTAAATCAACATGTCATCCTCCTAAAGACACACTTATCATTTCATTTTTCTTGTAAAATAATCGCCTTGGGAAACCAGTTGATCCATCGTTAATATTGGTTATGTTTGATTTCAGATAAATCGTTTAAATATAACTTTGTGTCGATGGGCCACCAAATTGTCTGTGATTAACACCACGCTAATTTATATATTTTACTAAGTCTTATTTATTATGAACATGAAATTTTATAATGGAGACAATCCCTTAATATAACAACAGCGCTTTTAAAAACGTAAATAACCAGTTCGTCTATTTAAATTTCGTAATATTGCATGTTTGCATCGTAAGCAATATATATACTAAACACATTCTTTAGTTTTCAATAATTTAAGAATTTAGTTTGGTTTAGTTATATTAACGTCCTTTTTGAAGCAACACGTGGGCTATTTTGGGACGGACCTCGTCATTTTGAACCGCGGTCAGATGACGAGGACGACACCTGAGCTGGTACCCCTTCTCCACACCACACCATCTGAAGGACGTTTGGTCATGACGGATTTAACGTGCAACAGACCCCCTTGCACGACGGTTCTTCGGTGAAATCGGGTCTCGAACTTGAAACCCTCCGGTTCCGAAGCCGATACCTTACCACCAGGCGACCGCGGCCAAATAATTTAAGAAAATTACACGATTAATATTTCATGCATCAATGAAAGCAGTTTGAATTTCGGGGAACAGTATAATTTATTGTTGGTAATTAAGAAATAATTATTTTTTTTAAATATTACCCAAATTCTGAATAAAAATCGCTTTATTATTGATATCATAACGTTTTCAAATTTTATAAAATTAACTGCTCTTTAATAAGATTTTTGAAAGTTATCGCAGAAAAAACCCCAAAATTTAGCTCAATTTTTAATTAATGAAAATTAGAACTAAAATTTGAAATAATCCCTCCAAGGTGTACATTTCCACCCTCTAAAGTATACATGTACCAAGTGTGATGACTTTAAGTCTAATGGCTAATGTGGAGCACCGACACGCACACATACACGTGCATACACACGCGCACACACACATATATACACACACACGCACACACAAACACATGCACATACACACACCACATTAATCTTTATTATAAAGAGAGAAATATATACTAAATTTCTTTACTTGCCATCGCTCAAAAAATTCGGATTACTTTTCTTTTTATTCTTAACAGTTCAATGTGTGAGGATGATACCTGAAATCTCTAAGGTGTATTTTTATTTTTACTTTGATACATTATATTAATGAATTTGTGACTTTTAATGCAATACATTTTCATGGTACTTTTAGGATTATTAAAACATTTGTAAACATCCGGGATGAAAAATGTTACAAAATGTTTATATTCTGGAATTTTAGCATAAATCAGGCATAGAAAAAAAACTATTATATAAAAAAATAATTAAAAGTGAATATTTTTGAAAAAAAAAGAAAATATTTAGTTTAATCACATTAATGTCCCATTTTAATGCAACAGTATGGCTATTTTGTCAATTTTGAATGTCTAATGACGAGGACGACATTTGAACTGGCAGTGCCCTCTCCAGGCTTAAACACAGCTCCGGCGGGAGGATGTTTCGCACCGATGGATTTAGCGTGCCCCAGGCTGGCTTACACAATGGTTCCCATGTGAAATAGGATATCGAGCCTGAAGCCCCCGGTTCTGAAGCCGAGACCTTACCACCGAACCAAGGCGGTTTTTTTAATTGGTAAAAATAAAACTTTCAAGTAAAAATGTTCAGTAAAAGAGCAATTTAAAATTTTGGAGATAACTAGTTCCTGAGATATAAAACATACTGTATTTTAACAGCATTGTAAATTTCAGGGATCCGACTAATAAGTAACATATATTTTCAGTTTGCCTTTGTAATATGAAACATTAAAGAAACCGCATATTTTTTAATGATATTTATTATCCCTCGGTGGGTGGGTGGACCTCGTAATTGAGGATGAGAAGCTTCCCGCTTGTTGATTGGTTCTCGCCACCCCTGTTGTTACACGGATAGGTGTCTGATTCCTCCCATCGATAATGGGACGCACTTCTTTAGGGAAGGATTGTACCGTGGCCGATGATGGCTTTTATGACTCAACCACAGTTCCCACCAATGTGCAATTCAGTTTTTATCCGTGTGCTTTCGGTCGTGTCGGAGAGTAAGTTTATGACTTAAATGATATATACTCTGTACATATTGAGGAATGAATCTGTCCTTCTTGAATGAAAAATATACTCTTACGATTAGTTTATGAAATTTTCTGTAAAAATATTTACCAAAAATTTAAAATTTATAAAAAAAAATTAGGAAAATTTATTAAAAAAATAAATTTGAACAAAAATCACCTTTTTGCAGCAGTCACATTTACATAGGGTTTCTAGTGTTATAAAATAAGCTCAAGCTAATAAACGGTTTTATTTTGTAATTTTTGCAATTATAATTTGTATGCGAATAATTTACAACATATTGTTTCCATTGAATTCACCGATTTTAAACAACAAGGGGCAAATTTCAATAAAGCTATCTCAAGCTAGATGTTCTAATAAGTAGTAAAGTCAATATTCCAAACGAAAAGTTTGTTGCTGAAGAGAAATGTAAAAATATGAATTTTGATTAAATAAATATGTTCCTATATAAAAAAAAATGTCAATTTTCTATTGTATCAAAATTTTACTTTGGGGTGAAAGGAAAAAATATAAATTAAGGAATTTCTATATAAAAAATATCAATTTTCAAGTGTAAAAAATATTTTGATAATAAAAAAATTGAGAAATTCTAGATACTCTGCCTGTAATTTGAGGGATCTTTGCTCTTAATAAGGCGGGGGGGGGGAGAAAATAATAGGGCCTCTCTAATGAAATCATTTTTGTCTACTCGAAAAACAAAAAATTGAAAAGCGTCAACAAATGAATATTTTGGAATATAATTGAAATGTGATTTCATGTATTGCTTCGAAGTTCGTAAAATTGGTAAATAATATAAAGGATTCGATGTCATATTTGAAATCACTTACTTATTAAATACAAAATGAATTGATATACATTCACAAAGCCGAGAATTCCTAGCTTAATTTCGAAATTTCTTACTTAGATCATTTTAAAAGGAAAAAAGTAATTCGAACTTTTGTGAAAGGAAAACTTACGAGCAATTTTATTTGAAGCATCATAAGGAATCTGAAATTTTAGAAAAATAATAAGTAATATGAGTTTTATACATCATTTCTTCAAGATGATAGTATAAGTAAGCGGCTGCAAATGCCATCCACAATTTTACGGAAATATATTGTAAGAATAAGCACACAATATCATACACTTAATAATTTGTTACAGACAGTCTCAGTGGGCGTTTTCAAATTTCCAAAATAGATAAGTTGTCTCAAGATCAAATGATAAATTATTTATTAGTGTTTCTCTTAAAATAAATCATTTGTGGATATCTTTTTTTAATAATTATATCCCTAAATTCCCTTGATATGATTCAATTATTTAATTCTTTTAGTTATTTCTACACAAAAAGTATGCTGCAAATATCAAGAGAACTATTCTTCTTTAAAAAAAACATTATTTGAAATGTTTCAATTATTTTAAAACAAATTGAGAATTAATCTTACTATAATAAGTATTTAAGAACTTTCTGAAGTATTAATTTTCAATTTTAACCCTTAGCTTGGAGGGGAAAATTTAGGACTTTACTGGGGTGGTGCTGTCTATTAAATCGAGTTTTCTTTACATTCAAATTAAATTTTCTAGTGAAAGTGTTTGTTATAAAATCAACCAATATATTCTGCATATATTTTTCTTGATATATATGTTTCTTTGATTTCTAATATATATATATATATATATATATATATATATATATATATATATATATATTTCTATTACAGAATTAATTCTTTCTTTTATACTCGGTATGCAATAAAGTAAAAGAAATTAAAAACAATGTCATAATTATTTTTTAAAAGAAATCTTCGAAATGAGTCAATATTAATATAATCTCTATATAAATGTGACATGAACTTTGAATTTAAACACAAATATTAAAGACCGTTAATTAAAATCTTTCTCAGAGTAATATTTCACAATACAGCAATAAATAATTATCATAAATCAACTTATTTTCGCAATTTTTTACTAAAGATTCAATATTTCATTAAGTATCTTTGTTGAGGGAAATTCTTATAATTTTATAAATAAAATAAAGTAAGAATCTCTAAATATATTATGATAAGAAAAATGAGCTATATCTGTATAATGTAAAGGGAAATCCCTGAACTGAGAGTATAAAATATTTATTATTGTAGCTTAAGTACGTTAAAATGTCGATTTTTGTCAAAATTTTTAAATATTTTTTTATTTCAGAAATTTAATTTTTTTACCATTCTTTTATATATTAATGCAGTTTTTATGTCCATTATTTAGGAAAATAAAATCATTTTTATATTTTCAAAACATATATTTTTAATATAATTTTAAATCTTAAATTTTCAAATTCTAAATTTTGAATAAATATTCTTACCAAAAAAGAACACAAATTCATATTTAATCAAAATTTTAATTCCAATTTGTTACAATTATTTATAAATGTGTATTTTAATTCCTGAATAAAAAATAAGGAATTTATTTAAAATCATTTTACAACGTTGATGCCTCAGGTTACAGAAAAAATAAATTAAATTTTCATGTTAGTTATCAGTAAAATCCTATTATTTAGAAATACAATTATTTCTTAGTTCAGAAACAAATTAATGTTTCTTAGATAATGACCAGAATTTTAATTGCAATCAAGTAATGTCGAAATCAAATTTTTACAATTCTTAAATCATTTTTGGTTATTAAATGACATATTTCATTCATATGCGTTTATTCAACTTACTTTATGCAAAACAATATATATATATATATATATATATATATATATATATATATATATATATATATAGCCACATGTCTAAAGTAAAATTAGCAAATCTGGATACCGATATGATTCTGAAGCCAATACGATTTTTTTACCTGATGGACCAACAGCAAACGCGTCTCCAAATCAACTACAAGTGTTACGAAACGTATTGACTGACTAACTGACAACCCAGAGCTTTGTTATTTGCTGGGTTCCGAAAACAAATATAATCATGGCCTGTTCCGAAAGAAATGTGAAATTCGAACGTGAAGGTATCCCCCGCGATTCGATCACAACCATATAGAATCTGATTTTTTTGTTTCGGTGATAAAAATGTTATGATAATAGACGAATGTTTCAATGATTACCCGTAGAAAATTCTGAAACGGGTTTACTAACACATCTACCTGAAAATCCAGATATTTTATATTTCTGTTAGTAATATTTTCAAAGATTAAATTGAATGGATATATTTTCAAAAAAGAAATCCCTGTAAATATTAAATTTTTTTTCGGAAGTGTTGCGTTTAGTTTTTGAACCATTTTTTAGAAAAGTTTTGATATAATTTATATAACATTCATACATTACATGGTGTTGAGCAGGAGATGATACAAAACTAATTAGCAATTCTTATATATATTTCAAATAAGGTGACACTGAGAAATCTAGAAATATTTGTGATATCGAACAGAAGTCATTTTGATACGAAACGGAACCAACATGACAGGGTATCTAAAAAAATATCTTAATTTCCATAAAACGTTACTGAAAACTTTGGAACTATACCTTATTTATGTTATTGTTGTCATACTATCGGTATTAAATGCATAAAATCTCATTCCTTTTCTTTTTAATTGATTTTTCCATCTTTGTCAATAAATAATATTAAATATATATATATATATATATATATATATATATATATAGATATATATATATATAAATAAATACCAGTCATATTAAGTAGCATGAGCTTAAAAAATATATAAAATAAATTTTTCATTACTTTGCGAAATGTATTTGAAGTAATTAAAAGAAAAGATTAAGCTGATTTCAAATAATTATATTTAATGATATATATGTTCATTCTAATTTCTGTGAAATTTCAAATTGATAACAATATTTTGGGAGAAAATAATAGAAAAGTATATTTATTGAAGGCCCTTGATCATCTTGATAACCTAAAAGAATAATTTAATTCCCATTCATATATTATTTAGTTACCTCTCTACTTAATACTGATGCCAGGATGCTCATTTTTAAATTTTAGGGGGAAATAACTGTAGCTGCACTGCTCATTTCAAAAAAAAAAAAAAAAATACAAAACCATTTAATTAAAACTTTTTGCACATTTGCTGTTTACTGTTTTTTGTACATTTGCATGTTTTCAAGAACTGAAAACAGTTTCGAATTTTACAATGTGTAAACTTAAACATAGCTCCATACATTTCAAGGAATAATTTAAAGCCCATAATACCTCATTCTCAACGCTCCAATTCTGAACTAACAACCCATTTTATCTCAATCTCCCAGGAGGGACTAAAAGAGGCGTGATTAATTAATTTCCCCCGACATCTGATTCATCAACAGTGGCTCAGGCAGCGTTCAAGTGATATGCAAATATCCACCTTTCGCTCAACTCTGCGATACGCAAATCGAAACTCTGAACGATAACGTCTTTGAAAAGCTCTGCGATTACAAATTGCTGCTGGAGGATTAAAAGTCCTGTCAACGTTTCTCAAACTGGGTGAGATTCTTTTTTTTTTGGGGGGGGGTTCAGAAAAGACAGAGCCTATCTGATAGATGCATTTTTCAGTTTGATAAAAGATTATTGGCAGGCTTCCAAAAGGAACTGTTGTGATATTAGCTTATTTTAAATAATCGATGTTGTATCAGAACAGAAAGCTTACACTTAAGCATTTAATTCTAAAGCATTCTAAATGTTCAAACGTTATTTTTTTCGTATATTTTCCTTAAAACCATGAAATCAAAATTTAAAAAAAAATCAAGTCTATCATTTATTTCTGTGAATCAAAAGGTTTTGGAGGGTAATTGCTATTAATTTTATTTTTATTGCTTGGTACTCAAAAGCAAATTTAAAATGTAACTTTCAGATTGAATGAATATGTTATCTGCACACTATGTACTGACTTATCTTTGCATCACTAAAATGGCTATTAATCATTTATAATTTAGTAATTTAACCTCAAATTGGTAAGAGTTTTGTTTTAGTTAGAAGACACAGTAATGCTATGTGATACAACATTTAAATATAGAAATATATTGTTTATTAAATTATTATTGTCTGTATTTAGTCAGATGTTCTCCCGAGAGTCAGGCGAATAAGTTTATGCATCCGAACTACGATTTTTCTTTATTATAATATTAGAAATGCACATGTTGATATGGTAAAATATAAAAATGAATATATAAAAATATAACTATATCGGTGCAACGATGGTGTCTATAATGCCGTCTATTTTACAGTCAGCTATAAAAGGAATAACTAACAAAATATGGAATCCAACCATTTAAATAATTTTATTATTTTTCATCCCACTATATATTTGCACACGTAGCTAACGATTACATTTCAAATATTATAATAAAATAAAATAAAATAAAACCAATAAAGTTCTGATATACGAAAAAAACTTCTTACTTCTTTTAAATAATAAATAATATACTTTAAATAATTTTATTCATTATTTTAAAGAAAATAAAAATGTTAATAGTTATTTTTGAATTCGTAGCAAGATCTATTGAATTTTACCTGAAAATAATATCTATTTCACTTATTTTTCCATTAATTACCCAGATCCTTATTTTATTTTTAAATGTTTAAATCTTGTTATAAATAACTAAATTGCTGATTCGTGGGAAAATCTTTTCTCTCATTTTTTAAAAACATTTTGAATGGGAAAAAAACTGATAGAAGTCAATTTCTGTGTGTTTGAAGTTGCCCATGAATACCCCGGGGCAAGTTTTTGCAAACTACAATATACATTTTGCATTTTCTGATATATTAGGATTAGAAACTTAATATATAAATGAAAACTTGCAAAGTAATAGTTTTTTATTTTTAAAATTTCTCAAAATACTTAAAACAAGAGATAACGCTTAGTTAAAAACTGATTTTTTTTTCTTTGTAAAAACATGTACATTACATTTCACATTTGGATAAAATGGGTTTCTAACGAAGAATGTTTTAAAATATAAATCCCAGACTATTTCCCATTCTCTGAAAATAAATTATATTTAGAAAACATATGAGCATTCATCACTTACAAACGTATATACCTTGTAAAAAGTAAAATACACGCCTATAAATAGGTCACTGAAAAACACATAGGAAATTATGGAAATTTGTAAGATTTTCGAAACTTCTAAACAAAAGTCAAAATCTATACGGAATTTTTCAATAAAGAATGTGATGAAATTGAAAATAAATCATTTCTTATTTTATCTTCATTATTTTTTGCATGCCTGTTTAATTACATATTTTACATACATGTTTCACAGTGCAAATATGTGCTTTGTGCATATATTGTTGGTATTCAGAAATTGGGTTTAGTTTAGTTACATTAACATCCCGTTTTAAAGCAACACTAGGGCTATTTTGGGACGGACCTCATAATTTTGAACCGCGGTCAGATGACGAGGACGACACCTGAGCTGGCCCGACCTTCTCCATACAACGCCACATCAGAGGGAGGACGATTAGCCCAGATGGATTTAACGTGAACCATACCTATTTACACGACAGTTCTTCGGTAGAAAAGGGTCTCGAACCTGAAACCCTCCTGTTCCGAAGTTGAGACCGAAGAAAAGTTCCGAAGCCGAAGCCGGACCTAAGAAAGCCGGAAGTGATGTTACTGTTTTCGCTCTAACAAAAACAGCGCAGTGTCTAAATTTTCATTTTTACTTTCTCACATACAAAGTATAGAGACAATGTTGGAAACGTCAACAAAATCGGACCTGAGAGTTTGACGAATATCAAAATTTTAGGCCTTCTAGATTCAAAATAATGCATTTTTTGACATTTTGTCTCTTTATTTATCTTTCTGTGATGATTTTCATATATGGTATTTAAACCAAATGTGTAGATTTCATCAAATTTTGAATGAAATTCATTTAGATGTCTGTCTGAAAATGAAATAATAATGTAACGACAAAAAATGTGACCTAGATGAACAATATTTAGTCTAAAAATATAGTTTCTAAAATATAGGTACCTGCCAAATTTCTAATCAAATCCGTCAGAGGGTTTAATTTCAATGAGTTTGTACTTTTACAAACAATGTAAACGTGGTAACTTAAAAATTCAATGACGTAAATTTATAAACTTTGGTGTGTGACTTTGTGACTATAAATATAGTTCTTTTACAAATTTTGATTGGAATAAATAGGTTAGAAACATCACGTTGAAAGCACTAGTACACTTTTTAGAAAATTATTGTTAAATGCCAGGGATTACTTTTCCGAAGGAACATTTTCCGAGGTTGTCTACTCTACAATAACTTTTACTTTATTTTTTAGTTTGTTTTATGTTTCTGAATCTGTAAACTGATTTTTATGTCTCTGATTTCTGACGTAGGCTCAAGAACATGATACTTTTGTTTTAGCGAATCACGTAAGAAACTAATAATTAAATAGATTACTTTTCGAAATTAATCTCAATTCCATAAATATTTTAATACAACTTTATTAAGTAAAATTTATCTTCTAAAGGAAAATTCTTTCGCCTTGAAGGGAAGTTTTTGCAATGTTTCATGATACCCAGGTTAGTATATACAATACAAATATTAATATATACGTTACATGCATTTGTATGTCCGAACAGATTGGACTAATTGCTTCAAGGTCAATGAGAAATTTTGGATGAAATTTGGAGCCCACTTACTCTTTAACTTCAAAAAGAATTGTAGGTTAGAGGGTTAGTGGGCTTCCCACCTTTGCTGGTGTTTGGATTAAAAATACATATCCACTAGCACAATTAATATGCTATACCTGTGAAAGGTTAAAGACACAAATTCGTGAAAATGAAGATAATTGGCAGTTCGATTAAAATTCTTATATGATTACTTTTCATCTAAAACTATGCTATATTTGAAAAAAGAAAAAAATATATATAATGTTAAAATATGTATCAACATATTTTTGTTGTTTCTAATGGCGCCATGGACAAGCTCGCTGACTAGGTCAGCGATTTTAAGCCAAGGGAAAGTCTCTTGTTTCTAATAGCGCCAACTAGGACCAGGAGTACATCTTAGCTACTCACGCATCCCATTCGCTAGCAGAACCCCCTTTTTATAGGGGGGCACATTCCCACATCTCACAGATAAAACAGATGAAGGATAATTATGCCCGAACCGGGACCCGAAACTAGGACGCCCAGATCACGTGTATGACGCGCTACCCCTATGCCAGAAATATTTTTGTAAGAACCATTAGTACATAATCAATACATTTTGAAATAAATGTTTAAATATTCTTCTTTCGATTAAATTGAATAAATGGCTTTAGTGCTGAAATTAGTATATTTTATTATCAATATAATTTCACTTTATTAGAGAAGAGTTTGCCCTTTCTAGATTTCTCGACTGTTTCATATTAGTAAAAATAATGCATTTAAAAGACGTTTGAAACTAAGCCCAAATTAGGGATTATTACTGTATAAAAATTACTTTAAATTCCTTTCATTTGAAAGGCAAAAAATATAAATTCTTTAATAGTTTAAGTCACATTTAATATTTGTTTTCTATATAGTACTAGAAAAAGGATTATAGCTATTTTAATCATCTGTATACATAATGTAAATTATTCATTTTATTACCAAGTAAGTTATTTTGATCAATAAACTGGTTAAGATTTTTTAAACGTTCTAATTCCATTAAACAAAAATTTCATTAAAAAATTTCCAGCGTTTTACAAAATCAAAAACATTCTGAAAAAAAAAATTCTTCCTTTTATTCTACTCTTTTTAATCCAAACTTGAAGGCAAATTCTTTTTTATGCACTTTCCAATATGATTTATAAGCACAGGAAAAGAACATTTCTATCTCTCAGTAAAAATGAAAAGATTACAAAACGTCAATAACAAAGTGCCGTTAGGTTAATCTGTTCTTTATTTCTTGATCTTTTCTTTGAATCTTACTTGATGTTTCTTAAGCTTTTTCAATCTAAACTTTTATTTAAAATTCGATTAAATGCAGGGACAAAACTAATTATAAACTAATGATTAAATGCTAGATAAGCATTTAAACCCATTCTTTTAAATTGCGTAAGAAGATAAACAATTTTAATTGGCACAAACATATTTAATCTTTGTAATTGCTTCAGTAAGCGCAAATGGAATACTAGCAATTTTTTTTATTCTTTAGATAATGTAGTTTAATTTTTTTTTTTAAGTAAGTGAAATTATTTTGTCTCTTTTTTTAATCTCTTGGACAAACAAATCGGAATGAAACGGCTCCTGTATTCCCCAATGGAGTTCCAATGGATAGAGAATTAATTAAGCCTGATAGATTGGAAGATTGTGTGGATTTTATTTTTCTATTGAAGTGACGTTTTGTAAGAAAAACGTTTTCAAAATAAGGTTTCTTTTTGCATAAATTTCATGATCTTCTTCTGTTTTTCATCAGACATCTTTTCCGCGACTTCTGTTTAATTTTTATATCCATAGTCATTTGCACTTGAGCCTACGTGATGTCTTTCAGCATGAACAATTATAATTCCACATGTTTTTTTTTCCAACATGGGAGTTTGAATCAATGTAACCTAATTAATTCTCTAATGATGCATTTAAAAGACAGATAATTTCATTAATCGTTCTATAAAATTGTTTAATGGCGAAAAAGAATGCGAGATAGTGATTGATTAATAGTGATGAAATTCTTTCTAGATTTGAAGAAATTGGGTCTTTACTTTTTGATGCTGTTCGAAACTATTTAATCGCGCTATTATTTTATATTAAGTTATAGGCTATGTTAATTAAATTTATAATAATCAAGCATATTCTGAAATCCATGAAAACCCCTTTGATTTAGCATTAAATGAATTGGACAGTTTATTAAAATATTTTAAAATTTCAAACTCCTTACAATATCTCAAATCCTATCTTAATTTATTGTTTTAAATAATATTTAAATGTGCACAAACTTAGATAAAACACATTTACTATGTTTATATATCTTCGAAATTCCGATTTTTTTATTTTAACGTATTATCGTAGTACAAAATTATTATTATTATTATTATTATTATTATGGCAATTAAAATGTAAGAGTCTTTCGATACATTATCAGCATTTCCAAAATATTTACAGTTTCTTTTTTATTGCAAATAAATGTATCGTATAATATAAAAATAGATTTCATTTTTAATTGATAAACGGATGTACTTGAAACATTTTAAAAGTAATTAAAATCGTAAGAATGATGGACAAACAAAAATGGCGTTTCCATTTTTTTTGTTTTTGTTTGTTTGTGTGTGTATGTGTAATGCGGCTATTTCAATGTGTTTTTGGTTTGTATAATGCGTTTTTTTGGTATTGGAAAAAATTTCAAATATGTTTTCAATTAAAAACGCATTTGATTATCAGAAGACTTAAGAATCAAATAATCTTTTACTTTAGAATCATTTGATTTCATGGTTTTGCATTCGAAACATATAATATATTAGAATCAAAGAAGTGCAATTTGTAAAGAAAATTTTCATTATTTTTGTTCAATCTATCCTACAAAAAAGTAAAGATGAAAAATTTTAATTCTCTTAAACTATAACAATGAAATATGAACGTTTCCTTCGAATTACGAAAGGCCCATAGTTCACGAACATCATTAAGGATGATGATTGTAACATAAATATTATTTAGATTCGAGAATAACAAGAACACGATTCATTGTTATTTTGTCATTTATAAATGTTGATCGTTACTGATACAGAATGTCGAAAAATTAGTCTGAATAACTCTCAAACCCGATACACATTTCGCTAGGGAAAAAGTCAGAAAAGCTCAAAACTATCATCTCATAAAATAAATCCTGTTATGAAGTTTTAAGTCGTCTGGATGATTTTCTAAGTCCTGATTTACGAGATACATGTAGAAGTTTAGGAAAACTCTATCAAATTAGATGAATGCAAATTATGGAAATCAAAATAATGGAGGGAAGAATTCATTATAATTTCGGAAGTAGGATTTCTCTTCATAAAGGAATTATTGAATTAACATTATACGATATATATATATATATATATATTTCTGAGAGATAATTAAATTATAAATGAACATATAGAAAAAATTAGATTTTTTTTTTCCTTTCGTGAAAAAAAGATTATACATCTGTCCCTGGAAAAAGCTAAAGTTAACGTGGAAGAATAAACTGAAAAATAATCCATTAAAATGAATGTTGAAAATATTTCATTATCAAGCACACTTTTTTAATTTACTCAACCTTCTTTAATTAGAAATGAACCAGGATTCCAATATTCATCTTTTTCTTTTTGTTTCTACCCACCCACATATGGTTTAAATTATAAATAAAATAACACTTTTTCTTTTTCAACAATAAGTTCATTCTATTTCATTTTACTTACATTACAGAAAGGATTACAAAGAAATGACCTTATACAATTTGCTGAAACGAAACTCGTGTTTTTGACAAACGATTTCTTTACTTAAATTGCTATTTTTAGAATGTATTTCTAGCATATGAATTAAGTTAATGTCTTTTATCTTAGATAATGTAGGAATCTTCAGTTTTCTTCTGTATTAATTATTTTGATTCTAAAATGATTAATTGTGTAAGCGACGTTATGTTATTATTCATTGATGCTGGCATGTGGCCATTTATTAGATCACATTCAAATTTATAATTCACCGTATTAAAAACAAAGAAAATATTTTTATTCTGTTTGGTGGCTTTTACTTTCCAGTATATAATATATAGCAAAATCCATTAAGATGCATTTTTACATAATATTGTTACAAATTTATCATGGGTTCGTTTGAATAGTGGAATTTATATGGTGTGTAGAACGCTCAACAGCCGGCGGCAGTAGAAAAAGAAACAACGACGTTTATTTACACGAAGACACAGAGGACAGCACAAAGACGACAACTATATACAGGACAGAGAAGACAATTATCTTCAGCCGCGAGACTTACAAACAGCAGCTCACAACAAAACTCTACTGCAGTCAGTAGCGCACAGCTTAGTTCAGCACTAGCTTGACTCCGTCGCTGCTCTGCTAATCCCTGGAAGACCAGTTCTTCACCGTCGATTCCGATTACTCTTTGTCTCTTCCGACTACTCCGCTCCAACGATTCCGACTACGACTCCTACTACTGACTATACTGACTACTCTGTCTGGCAGCTGCAGCCCCTTTTATAGGTCTCAGGAGGCGGGGCTAGAAGTATCTCAACCAATTAGGAACGTTCGAGGCGTATCTCGGTTCCTACTGAATAGGGAAAATTCTCGATGTTTCGGGTATAATCTATTTTGGTGCCAAAGTCGCCAAATTCGTCGTCAAATGGTCGCCAATTTTGTCCCTAAACTCTGGGACCTCCAACGCAACACCTGGACTCCGTCCAATACCGATGACTTTAAAACAGTCTTTCTGATGATGGAACAAACTATGCTGGGAAGCCGAATTGCAGTTTTGTAACAATATTGTTACCCTAGACCAAAAACGGCATATTTGCAATTACGTTCATCTGTCCTAAAACACCCACACACACAATCGTGTGTGCGTTAGAAATAAAAAAAATAAATATATATATATTCTTAAAATTGCAGTAAGTATTAATTTAATAACTCTCGTAATTTCGCAACTTCGTTTGAGGAATGTTCCTCAAATTTCGCAACATTTCAAACTGCGGGTACATATTCTCTATGCGAGCATCTTGCAACATAATATTAACGCATTTTGTTGAATACAAGCTAAGACTTTTTCAGGGATATTTTATTACAAAAACTAAAGGATTTAATGTTAGGTTTAGACAAGACGGCTTTGAATATTCCAAAGACAAGAAATAAAATAGACTACTCAGAATATAAATTCTCGACATATAAAAACTCATAATACAAGAATAGAGATATACATTTAAAAATAAAATAACACTTAGAAATAACAACTGTGCATTTTTATTATTGAAAACTAATTCAAGAACTCATTTGAAATGAAGAGAAACTCCACAGTTATCTTGATAAAGTATATGACTTAGAAGACTGGACAACAAATTCAACAATGTCAGAAACATCTGCCTTCAATAACCAAAGTTTAGCATCCAAAGTTGCAGCATAATTATTATGATAAAATGAAAATTCTTCCATTAAGGTAATGTGATTCCAATACGGCAGACCCTCATCTACTTTCTCACTTAATGAGATATGAGGAATGAGTTTGCATAAAGCACTTCTGTCCATGGGATCGTCCGATGTCTGACATGTCTACCGTGTCTCTGGGGCACTGATGACACAATGACCCTAAACTTTTCGTCCTTCTGAAATGTTTTCGCTCGTACAAATTTGCATCCCGATTTAAATATTAATAAATGGGATTTTGGAATTTCTGTGTGCAGTTGGGTGATCTGTGGAGGTCATTTAGATTTGCAGTTTAGCTCATTAATAGATGAGAGAAAGTAACTACGGCATAACTGTAAATATACGTATAATATTTTATTATATTCTTTCCTACAATAAATCAAAATAAAATATTTTGAATTAAAGAATGAATGTAGGGAACGAAAAATAAAGCGTTTTAGAAATTTTATTTAATATTCATGGAAGCATAATGTGAAGTATTTAAGGAAAAGTTCGAGTAAAAATAAATGAAGAATATAAATTAATAGGAGATTTAACAGTAATTTCTGGTCAATACAGAAATACAATACAAAATTCTAAGCATATGTGCAGTATTTGCGAAAAAATAAATTATAAAGAAATAATAATTGGTTCAGAATTAAG
>JAPMOR010050637.1:166958-193372 GCA_026543865.1 Argiope aurantia | reverse complement strand
TTTAACTAGAATTTTATTTATTTAAAAATTAAGCGAAATTTTGACGTATTTCTGCTATAACTTCCGAAAATATTACCGCACAAAAAAGATTTTTACATGAAGTTAAAGATCAAAAATTTATCTTTTAAATAATACTAATGTTTTAACCTTAAAATTAAATTTCTATTTTTAATAAATTTTTAAATAAATATTTTAACTACGTTTTTCAATAATTTTTTTCGTAAAAAATAAAAATTAAAATTAAGCACGTTTCGCATTCATAGTAAAAAATTAGCTTTTTTCAAAGTGTTGCCATCACATTGATTAAAGCTCCAATTATAAATAAATTAAATCTTTTTGGAAATAAAATCTACAAAAATATAATCTTTAGCACGTGTCTGTAGGAAATGAAACAAATATGAAATATTATTTTTTCTAAAAAAAAATTCAAGAAAAATTATTTTATGATCTATTACACTCTCTATACAGGGTGTTTATTTAGTCCCGGACTCATTTTGATGTTTAATGACTCATAAAATAATGAAGATATAAACAAACTTATGGCATTTATTGATGGAATAACTCATATATTTTCCTTTTCAGGTTTGAATATTTTTACTTTTGTAAATATCGTCTGCGCGTGTGGTTAATTTCAGATAATTTCATTTTCCAGTCTAAATATCTGTACTTTTCTAAATATCGTCTGCTTATTAATTGCATTTTTCTCTCTTTTGTTTTTGGCAACTATTGAAATGTTATGTTTACTTTTGATGTGTTTGTTCTATGTAGTACTTTTTGTATGTGATGTTTTATTCGAGCGGATATTAAGGAGAATGCATACACCACAAGAGAAAGCACAGATTTTATGGTGGTCATAGAGTTAATTTCCAATCAACTAAATCACTGACTTTTAAGAGTTAATTTCCAATCACTTAAACTGATTGATTTATGAAAATTTGAATATCACTATTCAATAAAAAAAAGGATAATTTTAGATATTCTATCGATCGTTTCAAAGAAAATACGCCAATCAGCGCGCAGGTTTCTCAAGATTAATTGGCTTAAGATTATGAAAATATTGAGTTTTTCTAAATTTTTAACATTCAAAACTTCATAAATAAAATAGAAACATTCATTCATTTATTTAAAATTTGGTGCGTCCAGAATATTTCTCAGAATATGATACCTTATAGCATTAAATTTAGACTTCATAATTTTTGAAATATATTTATAGGCAGGAATAAAATATTATTATTGATTTCATTTCAATTCTTTTGAAAGCAAAACTAAAAACTGAATTTTATACTGAATCTCAGAAATTTTTGTTGAATTATTGTTTGAGATATTAGATAAATTAAGAAAAATACTTTGTAGTTAACATAAGACTTAAATACCGAGCGATCCTGATTGCAATACTCACATTCAATACTAATAATAATTAATACATAACAATAAAGATGATAAATAAAATAAAACGCTTGGTTTTATTAAAAAATAAATTAATATTAATTGCAATTTCAGCATTTCCACTTTAAATTAAATTTGAAGTTTTACCGGAAATGACAACAAATTAGGAAAATATATATAGTAAATTGAATGAAACGATCTAAACAACAGCATAAGTTTGGTATGACTATCAAAATTGGAAGATTAAAAATGTTTTGTTTGAGAATCCTTTAAGAGACCAGTTACTTAAAATATTGAATTGAAAATTGTAGCGAGCGGTAATACTGGCGAACCGGCTGGTCGCCAAAGGCGGCTAGTTTCATAATATATCAAAGAATAATTCAATAAAAATCTCGCTGATTAGATTTTTTTAAAAATTCAGCGTACGACAATAAGAAAGAAAAACTTCATGGTAAAAGAGCGATGATGTAGTTTTATGCATTAAATTCTGCTACAGTGAAGGTCAACATTGTTTAAAAATGCATAACTTGATCATCAACAATGGAGGGAAACAATAGTTTAAAATATTAATAGAAAAACTGAAAAAAAATTTAGTTTCACTTATTATATATACATATATATATTGTAGTGACATATACTTAAAAACGTCTTTAAAAATTAATTATAAACGAAAAAACTCAGCGGGAAGAAACTGGTTTCTTTAAAAACAAAATTTTTTTAATTTTAAATTTTTATTTTTATAGAATAATATTTCGGAAGCTATAACCGAAAGGCATCAAAATTTTCCATAATTTTTAATTAACTAAAATTCTTTTTTTTTAAAAAAATCGCTCCGAGATGCATATTTTTATCCTTCAAAATATTTATATTCAAAATATGGTAGGTTTAGATCAAATCGTTTGAATAGTAGAGAATCAACACACATTTCCCTTTATCATAAATGGTATTCGTTATTAAATATAATTATTTAATCATTTATGTTATATTAGATTAGATTAGATTAGATTACATCACAATGCATTGCACTACACTACATTATATAACAATACAATATATTATATTATTTTTTAATATTCTTATAGTTTATTTTTATTTATTTTGGCATTTAAGTGTGCCATATTAATCTGAATCAGCATTTCGAAAAAAAGCAATAAGTACAAAAAAGTAAAATAAGTTAGTAATAAAAAAGAATGAAAACCACAAGGTAAAACACTAATGTAAAGAATATCGCATAACCGATTTATTTTAAAAAAATGAGCAGCAAAAAATACAGAAAGGTGTTTCTATTTTATTTCTTTTCCCTAAAAAATAGTTTTCAGATTTCGTTTCGTTTCTTCAAACTGTCAATATGTTTGATCCTATAAAAGGTGCAACTTCAAAACTTGACATAAGGTTAATCAAACAATCCCTTTGTATCTTCCCTTTAAGTAGTTTGTTTCGAATTTATTTTTCAAGCGTGATCTATATGACACCGTTACTCTTTATACTCATATCTTCCGGGACCTCTGAAGTGTGTAATATGCAACCGACCCCCCTCCAGGCATAAAAGAGGAGGTTAAGGCTTCCACTGGACGCTATCTTTTGAACACATTGTAAAGCAGGGCGCGCTCTTTGTCGTCGTGTCCGTTCCTTGCTCTTCTCCCATTCTTACCTAGAAATTTAATAATCTATAACGCATTCTTTCCATCCTCTATCTGGAGGGGAGTGAGAGAGAGCAAATGCAAGATTGGCCGTAGAATTGCCATCCCCCCCTCTTCCATTTCTGTTTCGGTGGGAGGAGTAGGGAGACTATAGGGAGGGTGGAATCTCCATCATACCGCGTTATCGAATTTCCATTGGGACCAATATTTCGTTTTTGCAAAAAAGATCCTCGACGACCCTCAAGAAGTATGGTTCTGGCTACTGTAATAGCAGCCATTTTAACTACAAGGGTATGTTCCCATTTGGATAGTTTGATACCATATTGTAATATCGTCTGCAATGGCAGGTTATGTCTGTATGATAGTCTCTGGCAATGCAGTTGAGATCCAGACGTCGGTTGGTGCTTTCCAGCGTATCATCACACCCAACTGTTGTGCGGTGTTAGTTTCGCACGTGAATGGGTGCACGTTCCAGCTTTGATTGCAACCTCGAGTATCGGATTCCGTTTTTGCCTTCTTTTTTTTATTGTTATTGCTTTATTTATTTATTTTCTTTCTTTCTTTTTCATTATTATTATTCTTTTATCTCGAGTTCCTGCCGTTTTCTTCGCAACTCCTTTTCTTCTCTTATATATATCTGGAGACTACGCTTCGTTGCCTTCTTTTGTGCTATTGATATTTTCCCGCGCTTCAGGCTTCTTTGTTTCGTTTTAGTTCTTTTTTTTAAAAAACTTATGTAGCATATATTGGCAACGCTGTGAAAGTGGCGCGAAAGAAATCGCTTCCGTAGATCCGTCTTTTTAATATCGGTTTTCGCGAAGAATAGCATTGAATTCTGATCTCTTTTCGAGTTTGCGGGAATTGTTTTGAAAATCAGATTTTGTAAGAATATGTGCGTTTTGGTCGAAGGAACTTGGCTTCATCTTTTTCAGACTTACACTCCGATTTTTTTAATTTAGCATTTGATTGTTTTAATAGTTGGAATAGTTTTTGAAACACGGTATTTTCCCCCTAATCATAACCTCTTAAATATATAATTAGATATTCATGAAAAATGAACCAAAAATGTTATGGTTAAGTTTTACAGTATCTTATGTGAATTACATTAAATTATTGATAATTTTGCAGCATCTTATGGGAATTCCGTTAAATAATTATAAGTTTTACAGTGAATTGTGAATTATATTAAATAATTGCAAGGGCAAAAAGATTTAAAGTCAAGCAAGAATGTATTTTTCATTTATGTCTGGTTAACCTAAGTAAAATGATAAAAAACGGTTTATATTGATGTACATTGTTTAACATTTTAATTAGCTTTATTTCAAGCACCAGAATCCTAATAATCATCGAGAACATAATGATTGTTATTCTATAACTTATTATGATTGATTATTATGTTATCAAAAGTTGCTTAACATAATTTCTAACAAGAAAGAATATCTAAGCATTGATATTACATTCATGAAATTATTTAATATTTTAAAATTGATAAAGTTTATAGGCTGACATAGACCCACTGGGGATCACCTCATAAATGAGGAAGAGAAGCTTCTCGTATTGTGGTTGGTTCTCGCCACTCTGGTGGATACACGAAAAGGTCGGAATTGGCTCATCCCATCGATGACGGGATGTACTTCCCAAGAGAAGGGTTGTGCCGTGGCCGGTGATGATACTTAGGACTCAACCACAGTTCCCACCAGTGTTGCTGTTGCAGCGGTCCGGTCAATCAGATTTTTCGATGCAACTTCGGGCGAATAGGAGTAGCCGGTTAAAGGTTATAGGCTGACGTAGTATTGGTTAATTGCGTTATATAGCATGCGTAATGGGAAGAAAAAAGTTTTAAATCCTCTAGAAAGCAGACTATTGGACTTAAGGCCACTGAATTTTGCACGTAGTTATTTATTGGGTAGTATGTTTTCACTCAGTAAGGAATTTTAAAAACTGGAGTTAGATAATCTAAATACAAATTAATCCAGACTTTAACGTTTTCCCACAACTTTGGAGCATATTATATATATAAAAAAAAAAATTTAGACCAATTTAAAATTTTAAAAAATAATAATAAACAAAGATTTCTAAAAATATCAGTTTTATTTCTATATCACTTTTCTCTTTTAATTTTTAACAATTTTTGTTTATTTTAAAAAAATGTACGTATAGTTTACAAGAATGCTTTTCACTGCCTTAGTAACTATATTAATTTTCATACGGGTTACGATAATGTAAAATGCATTTTTATGTGCGTGTTAGCTCTGCCATATATTAGAAAAAAATTGGAAAACGGAGTAATTTTAAATAATATAATATGTAGAGAATAAATTTTAAAAATAATATAAAGCTAAAATTTCGATTCTCCTTTATTTATTTAAGAGCAAATTTTAATTTAGTTTAGTTATTTTAACACGTTTTAAAGTAACACTAAGGCTATTTTGGGACGTACTTCATAAATTTCAGCCGCGGTCAGATGACGACGACGACAACTGAGCTAGCACCCCTTCTCAAAACTTCCACACCAGGACGTTTGCCGCCCCCCCCCTCAACGGATTTAACGCGCAGAAGTCCCGCTTAAAAAAGTGATGGAAATCATTAAAGAACTACTGATAGAATTATATTTTAGAAAGATTTTCCGTTAGATTTTCAATGCATTTTACTTCCATTTGTTTCAATTACTTCTTTGTTACGATAAATATTTGATATTCTTAACTGGAATAAAAGATGCTGGAACTCTTTTGGTGAACAAAAATTGCATTAAATTGACGATAGCAGTCAAAGATATATCCTTTTAATTCAAAGGATTCAACTCTTAATCAAATCTGGGTTTGGAAATAAGATTCTTAATACAAGGTAAATTAAATCATCCTTTTACTAGAACAAAAGATGTTACAATACATTACAATACAAACCGCCCCACTTTCTACTTCATCAGATAAACGAAAATCCAGCTGATGTTTCATTGAACTCCACTGTCTGCAGTATAGTTAGCTTGCTGTGCCCTATTCAAAAGGTTGCAGGGGCTTAAATACCAAAGGAATCAATCATTGCGCTTCCTGCCCTACTTGGGAATGCGCAATGTTTCTTATCGAATAGGTTCCTTTCCATTATGGATGAGAGATATCACACAACAGAGGCCACCATTTCCCTTCGCGCCACAAAGACAATTTTCGGCATCGTTTTCAAAGGAGACTGGGAAATAATAGGAGCCAGGGCTTCCAGAATAGGAATCCCGGCCGTGATTCCTCCACACCTGTCTCAATAGAACTATTGGATGTTCCAAAAGCGAAGGAATGTTTCGCTTCTCAGATACAAAGGCTGCGCCCCGGAATGATAGATGAAACCTTCCGTGGTCGTCCATTCGTCGGAATTCCGACTGCAGCAGCATTCCGGCTTGCCAAGTCCGAGATTACGCCGCCCTTGCTTGAAATACAGTGAATCTTATTGTCCGATTGGTGCCGTTAGATTGATTAAAGGTGTTATTTTCTGGACTGGATTGGCCCATTTGGCCTATTGGGCCCTTGTTTCTCATTGTTTTGCATGTGTTCTGACGTCTTTTGTGAGGGATTAGAGTTGTGGAAGTTAAGAATTAAATTACTGCTGAGAAAGATTTAATGGGTTCAGTGGTTAGCCATATATTGGGCTTTCAATTTAAACTCGACAACTCAAAAACGTATTGAGGAATGTAGACAAAATTTAGTATGTGATTTTATCGCTAAAATTATACATTTGTACCCTAGTTAAAAACATTTTTGTACTATAATATTTCCGGACATTAGAGTAGAAAAACGTCAAAATTTCGCTTCAATTTTCATTAATTAAAATCTCAAAAAAAAATCTCTACATGCCTACTTTCCAAAGTATATATGCGCCAAATTTGGTAACTTTAGATCAAATAGTCAAGCCTATAGAACGCCAACATACACACACATGATTATTAGT
The DNA here is from genome assembly GCA_026543865.1 of Argiope aurantia. Classification (NCBI taxonomy): domain Eukaryota; kingdom Metazoa; phylum Arthropoda; class Arachnida; order Araneae; family Araneidae; genus Argiope; species Argiope aurantia. Next base: position 186,413 of record JAPMOR010050637.1, on the reverse strand, counting down.
CGATAAATGAACTAAACATTCACAATACTTTTATTTTTTAATGTTAATAACAAAATTCCAGCATATTACTATATTCACGATGAAGGAATCCAATGAATTCAGAACAGATATTCAAGTAAATATTATGTTATCCATTATATGCCACTCAAAACATTTTTATAATCATTCATTTTATATTCTAACATACATTTGTTACATTGCAGTACAAAAGTAAACTTCGTTGGATGCACAAAATGATAAGTGGAAAATGGTTTTGTTGGAAATGTGATCCAAAATGGCGCAAAGCATTTTGTTTGTAAGAAGACATTTTATGATTGCTTTTACGGAAATTCAAATCGAAAGGGGAAACTGAAAGCACTGTGGGATACCATACATACATAATGGAAAGCAATTTATTCCATCATAAATGTTAAGCGGTAATAAGAAGCTTGAAAACGCCAACTGATTAAAACTGATTCTACTAATGCTAAAGATTTTATCATTTTTATGTTAAACACTGATTTCATTTGCAGCTAAATACACAAAAGACTATTGTTATTCAATTACACAACAGATGAATTTCCTTAATAGGTAAGAAATCTTTACCACTTTGGTGAAATGGTGCGTGTAGTAATAACATAACTTATTCATGAATTCAAACATCTAGAATTAATAAACGATTGAATTCTGAAAACATGCTGATAAAATTCTGGAAACAATTCAGCTGAAGCCTAAGTAAATCTGAAGATTAAAATTACAAGTGTAAATGGTATCGTATATTTTATCTATTTTTCCTTAAAACTCTATAGCTTTTATTTTAAGTTAACAGAAAATATAATTATATTCATATCTAGAACCAAGTGGTCCGCCAAAACTTTCTTGTATACTCTAATAAACTTAAACTCTAATAATATACAAGAGAATGCCTTGCATGATATTGGCGTACAATAGTTATGAAATATAAACTTTTGGCGTGAATTTAGCATTTTTATTGACTTCATCGTGTCATCCTTGGCGAGGGGTTTTTTTTTTTTTTTTTTTTTTTTTTTCCCCCCCTTTTCCTTTGTTTATAATTTCTAAAAAACGAATTTTTGTTTTTTACCTTTTTTTTCTTTCGATTGAAACAAAAATTTGAATGAACCGTAGTTTAACCACCTTCTTCGCCGTTGGCGATAACGCAACAAATTTGGCAACTCCTTTTTTTCTAGTCTAAGACTTTCTCCGAAAAACAAGATGTAAGCTCTTGGTTGGCGAACTGGCGATTTTTGAAAAGTGCGCCAAGCAGGGGGTTAAACTACGTTCTCGCCCAAAAATTTGACACAAAATCCCAATCCAAATTTAATATATTTATGCCATTACGTGTTTGAATAATCGCGTTTACATGTTATTGAAACTACAGACCAACAGACTGCCAACCTGTAGTTAAATTTAGTTTAAAATTTGAGAGGTGTTTACATCATAGATGTGAAATTTATTTTAAATCAAACACTTTTCGGTTTGTGTTAACCTATATTTAAACAATCAGACAGACGGACATCCGCGGAACAGATTTGACTCAAAATTTGATAGAAATCTACAAATTTGGTGTGGAGATTGTATTCCAAATTTCCTCCGAGTAGCTTAAAGCATTTTTAAATTATCTTATAAAGGTAAAGACAGACAGACGGACATTTTCCAAAAATGTATTTTTCGGAGGTCTAAAACATGGAGATTTATCAAAATCTCAAGTTCGAATTTTTCGACGTTAGTCTATACTAAGTATACGAGAAAGTAAAAATTGCTAGAAAACTAAATAAAAATGGGATTTTCAAATATATTTTTAATTATTTAATATTACTTTGGAAAGTGTAAATAGTTTATATATAATTTCATACCCATGATACTGAGAAATTGCCAAACATGAAAGATCTGTTACTTTTATAGTTTACATAATATACTCTACTCATTGTGTGAATTGTGTTTCTAATGGAGAGCATTATACCATAGCATAATGGCCTGGATAAAACAACAAATTTGTGGTTCACTTACTCAAAAATTTTTGCGATATTATAACTTCAACGTTTTTTCTATCCATCTCTTAAACTACACAAATATTAAACAAAATCATTCTTCCTTAACTTCCCACCATGGAAAGAAATTCACGCGATCCAATAGCTGATGACACAATGAAAACGGTTTAGATTTCAGGGTAACAATGTAATCTATTATTGAAAATTAAGCAGGACTTTATTTAATTATTAAAGCAGGACTTTATTTAATTAAGCAGGACTTTATTTAATTAAGCAGGACTTTATTATTAATGCAGGAAATTTAAGCAGGAAAATTAAGCAGAAAAGACTTTTTTATAAAATTGTCAAAATTCAGCAAAAATTAAATTGGTATCAATTAAAATACAATTTTTAAAAAAATTGAAATGGTATTAAATACATTCTTGTGCAATATTTTCGGAAGTTATCTCCGAAAAGGCCGCAATTCACCTTGATTTTTAATTTAGAGTTCTAATCAAACCGCTCCAAGTTGCATATCTCAACCCTCCAAGATATATATGTACCAAATTTGATTGTTGTAGGTCAAACAGTCACGCGTATGGAACTGCAACACACACACATTCATCTTTATTATTATTAGAAATATTAACTATATATATCTTTCTGTTCAGAAACATAAATAACCTATTACAACTATGCACTTCCCTGTAAATAAATAAAAACATTGGTAAAATTGCGCTTTAACAATTAATGGATTTCATTTCAATCAAGTCAGTAATGCGATTTTCTTCAAAAAAAGAAATCTAATTTTCTTGTACATGAAAACTTATGCTACAATCGTAATTCAACAACTTCTAAAACGCTCTTTCATCATGGTTGTGAAATCCATCTTTTTACAGATAAATGTGTAAAAAAAAATGAATTTCAAGGATTAAAACAAACAAAATAAATATATAAAAAATGGCATAATCATCTTAAAGAATACAAGTTCCTACTGAGGTACTTTAAAATAAAGCTTTCACTTCATTTGAAGATTAAAACTAAAAGACCGAAAACCCCTCAGTTTTCAAGGTGAGAAAAGAAGGTGGGTTCATTCTCTGCAGTTAAAGGACTTAGGCATCCCCATCTATTGCAAACGGCACCAATTTTACAGGACCAGGATAATACAGCAACAGCACAAATCTCCCAAACCAAACTGCATGCCTAATTGATGTCAACCACACACGGTATAATGGTTTGTGAGGCGTTAAAAAGTCATCGAAAAACCATTAGGGCGCGTAACAACATCTCATCAACGGACCAACCAAAATGCATCTTTCTAATCTTCCTGACCAATGCCAGCAATCGTTAGCGATCCTCTTCTCCTGTGGACAAAAGAAGAAGAGAAAGAGATCCTTCCTCGTTACTCTTGGTGGAACTCTCCCTTGGCCGGTCGTTAAAGGGATTCACCTAAGTGGAGGCCGGAGAACTAGAGATTAGCGAAGCAGGTATCTCCAGGAGACCATTAGGGTGGTCCATTCCTAATTGCTTGTCTTCCCTTTCCCAATGATTCCAATTACCTGCCGAGTTCGTCGTTATGGGGGGTGGCACGCAGAGCAGGCCTGATTTTGTGGAGGAGGGCGATTTCCTACTTCCACAGAAGTTATCTTAACACATTATAGTAGAGATCCACTAATCCGAATCGTCGATAATTCGGAGAGCGAAAAGAAAATTTACAACTTTTATCTAGAGAATGGGCACTGCTTCTTAATCTCGTATATAGAATGCACTGGCTCTCTGTCAATAAAATGGTCAAAGGTATACTTTATTGGAAGAAAATTCATTAGATATGTAGATATTGAATGTTTTCAACGTCATATCGGGAATAAATTTGCCCAGCATCAGTAAATTTTTGTTGAGTATTAGCCGCCTTTGGTGATCAATTGGTACGCCAGGAAAATTGGTTATTTTTAATATTTATTAAGCCTCATTTGATTATGTTTTATGCTCCATAATTCCTTAAGAAAAATACATTTAAGCATCAAATTGTGAAAGACATTAAAGCGTGCTATTTTAAAGCTTATATTCATTCATGAAAGCTTTATAAATATATTTTATTTACTTTTTATTTTTTTAAATTATATATCTTTATATTTAATAACCCTTATATTTTCAATGTGCAAATGAACATTCCTACTGCAATCAAATCCTATGGTAGCCATAAAGCTATGAAAAACATATCCGGTTCACCGAATCTTTCGAGGCACTGTAACTTCGCTTTCTTACTTCCCATAAACTACATATATATATTAAACAGAACCTTCCACCCTTTGTTATACAGAAGAAGAAAATTCACGCGATTAAATATCTGATGAAACAAATGAAAATTATTTGAATTTCAGAATAACAATAGAATTTATTGTTAAAAATATCCTTAAATTTTTTTTCAAAATTTATGAAATATTTAAGCAACAGTTCAATTGGTATTATTAAAAAGACAATTTTCTTAATGATGATGATGCAAAAATGAGTTTAATGCAGTAACATTTTTGGGAGTTATCACGGAGAAGCCTTTTTTATTATTTAATTAATTAAAATTTCAAAGAAATATTTTCCCGAAGTGCACACTCCTAGCCTCTAAAGAATATCTATGTCAAATTTGGCAGCTCTAGATCATGCAAAGTGCCAACACATAACGAATTCTCCTTTATTATGAACACAGTTAGAAATATTTAATCTTGGAAATTATCTCACAACTGCTTCACTAATTTTGACCATCCATAATTTGACAATTAACTATATCAACAAATAAAAAGAAAATTTAGGGTATTCAATTTAACACTGGATACAAAGTATATCTCTATGCAATAATATTTTCATCTAAAAATAGCAAAATTAAATTTCATTTTCAATTACTTAAAAATTTAAAATTAATTTAATTTAACAATTTTCATTCTTTTAAAATTCCTCTGATGAGCCCAATAATAAAAATAGCAAAATTCAATTTGTAGCACTTTCTTCCCCCTTCGAGCAGAGAGCACCCCCTTGTGGCGTTTACAGACAAGAAGTTGAACGGGAGACCTGCATCCTGAGGTCGACTTTTTCCCATACGCACCACTTGCGCTAACGCCAACTTGTTTCGACTGTAACCGGTGGAATCCCTCCACCATACTGTTTTCTTTAACCTAATTGTCTGTGTGTGTTTGTAAATTTTGTAATGTAGCTGTGTTTTCGTAGATTAAAAATATTTTATTGAAAACCGGGCAGTTCATTAGAAAATCACAACACATTCACTGTAAATTTAATTTTCAATTACTTAATTAATTTTTTTTAATTTTCTCATGAGCCCATTTTTGATCTTATATATATAATGATATTAAGCCTTTCCAAAGAGACATGGCCGAAATTTAGTTATAGCCCATATGGCGGAAAGACATTCTCTTTCAGTTGTGGAATAGTTTTTCTCAGCTTTCGTCAGAGTCCGCGAGGCATAAGCTATTACTTTTTCCTTCCCATCTTGGATTTGGACTAATACTGCGCCGATTCCGTATCCACTCGCGTCGGTGTGAAGTTCTGTTGGTGCAGTTTCATCATAAAGGCCTAAGACAGGATCGGAGATAAGATCTTTCCTCAAGGTATTAAAAGCTTCCACTTGTTCAGGTCCCCAACAGAATTTTGTGTTCTTTTTCAGTAACAACTGTAGAGGTTCGGCTTTATGGCAAAAATCCTTGATAAATCGGCGATAGTAAGAGCAAAGTCCCAGAAAGCTTCTGATGTCATGGATATTCCTAGGCACGGAAAAGTCACTCACGGCCTTTATTTTTTCTGGGTCCGGTCGTACGCCATCACTGGATACTAGGTGTCCCAAGATCTTTATCTCTTTTGCTGCAAAGCGACATTTTTTGGATTAAGGATAAGGCCGGCGTTCTGTATACACTGAAGGACGGTATTCAACCTCTGAAGATGTTCATCGAATGTTTCTGAGAACACCACAATGTCATCTAAATAGCAAAGGCACATTGTTCATTTTAAATGTCGCAGAAGATTATCCATCATCCTTTCAAAAGTTGCAGGCGCATTGCATAAGCCGAATGGCATCACTTTAAACTCGTATAGTCCCTCAGGTGTAATAAAAGCCGTTTTCTCACGATCGGCTTCATCGACTTCTATATGCCAGTAACCGGAGTAGAGATCCATAGACGAAAAATAGTTTGCCCCCTTCAGGCAATCCAAGGTGTCGTCAATACGTGGCAATGGATACAAGTCTTTCTTGGTAATTTTGTTGAGTCGGCGATAATCAACACAAAAACGCCAGCTTCCATCTTTTTTCCTGACCAAGACGACTGGAGATGACCATCGACTTTCTGATGGTTGAATGATGTTTTTCTCTAACATTTTGGTTACCTCATCACTGATAATGCGGCGTTCGGATGGAGACACTCTGTAAGCTCTCTGACTAATAGGTAAGTGGTCGCCTGTGTTTATTCGGTGTTTAACATTGAGTTGGTTTCCGTTCTTGAACGTCCTTTCTTGATCGAAAATTTCTGAAAACCTCTGGAGTAGATGAAACATTCTTTCTTTTTGGTCGATCCTTGAATCCGGAGCTATAATCGTGGTATAATAGATGACACCCAACTTTGCCTTTGAAGTGGCCGTGGAATAAGGCGATCCCTCATCTATGGTACTTACGCAGTCTTCGTGTAAAGATTCGGCATACCCGATGCACATGCCTTTAGGGATGATCTGAGGTTCTCCTTGTCCATTGCCAACCCATAGTTCGGCTTTTCCATTAAGGAGCGTAACTATAGTAGACGGAATAGCAACTTCCTTGTTCAAGAGGAGCATCTTATTTCCCTCTACTATTACGTCAATAGCTCGAAGGTTCTTACGGCCTAAGACAGTAATCTTTCTGATAGAACGAGTAGGTACTGTATAGTCTTCTATCGCGAATAAACGGCTGGAGTCTGGAGTTTGGGATTCTCGAAGGACGTCTTGAAACAAGAGCTCCGAACGGCCACAATCTATAACAGCTTGAGAAGCGCCCAAAAAGTCCCAACCAAGGATGATATCGTGACTGTATTGCGGCAAAACAATAAATTCAAAAGCTTGAGGTTGGCCATTCATTTCGAGACGAAGCGTACATTTTCCCACTGGTCTCACGTAATTTCCATCGGCGAATTTTAAAAGAACATTGTTAGTTGTGGGAAACATAACTTTCTTCAATAGGCGACGATACTTCTCCGAGATTACAGAAAATGAAGCTCCAGAGTCCACAAGGGCAGGTACTGGCTTATTGTCGACGATTACTTCTATGTTGTTTCCGGTCATCTTTGCGGCACAATGTTGCGGCATCGAAGGATTTTTGTCACTAGCGGCCTCACCCGCAAGGAAGGTCGCACCGCTTAGTTTTCCTCATTTCTGCGGCTAGGAGATTGACTGGATTTTCTATATGGCGACGGAGATCTATAGCGGCCTGTCAGCGATCGTCCTCGTGATGGGCTGGGCGACAAACCTCGGGCTGCTGGTCGGCTGTATTCGTCGGCATAGCGTCCCTCATTCGACTGTGGACGGCCGAAATCTCTCCTATTAGCCCGATATGCCTCAAAAATAGCTTTGCGATCTCGGCAATATAAAACTACATGGCCAGGGCGGCCACAATGGAAACAGACGGGTCTTCTATCAGGGGTGCGCCAGAGATCCGTCTTCCTCTGTGATTGCTGTGCCACGGGCATAGGTCGTCTGGCAACGTCTGCATAGGTAAGTTGGCGTCTTGGTTTGACCTTTGTCCCCTCTGGTGTTGTCTGTGACAAAGGAGCCAAAGCATTTTCCACTTCCTCTCGAACAATGGCTTCAATGCCTTTGTCCTGGACTTCGGGATCGACTACTGGAGACATAAGGCGCTGGACCTCCTCCCGCACTATTTGACGTATTAGTGATGCCAGATCCAGTTTTTCGTCAATTGCAGCCATTGGTACGACATTTGGGAGCCTTTCAAATTTCCTACCACGGATTCTCTTTTGCTGCATTTCTTCGATTTTTCTACACCATTTTATAAAGTCCTCTGTAGTGGTTATTTCTTTCGTCAGAAGTGCCTGGTAAACATCTTCGGCGACTCCTTTCATCAGATGAGACACTTTCTCTTCTTCTGACATACCTGGTTTGACTTGATGGCATAATCCCAACACGCTTTGGATGTATGATTGCGTGCTTTCGCCAGGTTTTTGAGCTCTATACTTGAGCTCATCTTCTGCCTTCTTTACATAGTGCTGTGTTTCTCCCAAATGCTTCTTTTAACACTGATTTAAAAACATCCCAGGAAGTCAATTTTTCCTCATTATTTTCGTACCATTGCTTCGCTGTGCCGTCCAGAAAAAAGAACACATTTGCGAGACAAGTCATGTCATCCCATCTGTTGAATTTTGATACTCTGTCGTATTCCTTCAGCCATTTGTTTGGGTCTTGTCCTACGTCTCCTTTAAATACAGAGGGATTCCTGTATTGTTGCTGTGCTGATGTCAGGATGATCGATTTTGTCTCTGGTTCCACAGGCATTTCCCTTGTCTTTCTGGATGGTGGATTATAAAGTCCAAATTCTGGTTCAAGGCCTTTAAGGCGATCGCTTCTTCGTAATTGCGTTTCCACGCTGACTGGAATCGTACCCGGCGCCTCCACCAAAGAATGTCACATAGATACTTTAGTATAGAACTTAATGACACACACAAGAGGTAGAGCTAAACCAATTTATTAACTGAACTCAGAACTGAGAATACAGTACTCTTCTGGAGACAGTAAGAAAAGTCTAGAACACTTGTCTGGTAAACTAAAGAAATGTCCAGTATCTTCTGGAACATGAAATAAAGGAAAACATAAAATCAAGGAATTAAGTATTTACATATACCATTAATCTCAGTGTCTCTAGCGGGATTCGAACCCAGGTCTCTTGATCATAAGACCAGTGCCATGACCATTCGGCCATGGAGATTCGACAGTCTTCCTTCAATGCGGCAATATCATAAATTTTAGTTTAAAATATTGAGTTTTTAATTTTTTTCTAATTTATTATTTAAAAATTATGCATACAAACCTTGTGAACGAAAAAAGTAACATACCAATATTCTTATATACTTAATAATTAATGGCAAATGATAATTAGACAAATGTAGTGAATACCTCAGGGGAAATTTTTGCACCTCTGACAGTTATTGAGCTGCCCTCTATTATCACTGTGTCCAAATACTTGTTTTTTACAAAATACAAATATTTTTTTATAATACATTTTTTTTTTCTTTTTCAAATACTATAAGAGTATTTTGAGTCTTGAGTTTGTAACATTCATTCACAAGTGTGTTTTTTTTAACTATTTGAATTTTGCATTTATTATTTTTAGTTTCAGGTTTTTCATTTGATATTTTTGAATTTTGCAATTATCATCATTTCCAAATGATTTATTTGAAATACATGAATCTTACATTTATTTACATTTCCAAAAGTTTATATGAAACTATTCAATTTTACAAGTATTATTTTCATTCCCAAGAATTTCATTACATATTTTTGAATCTTATATTTATGGTTTGTTCCAAGTGTTTAATATGAAATATTTTAATTTTGCAAATATTATTTTCATATCCAGGTTATTTTGCCTGAAGTTTTGAATCATGTGTTTTTATTTACAGCTAAAATACTTAATTTAAACTCATAACTATACTGATATTTCATTTGGGTGAAATCATAATATTGATATTATATTTAATAATTTATTTCTAATTTAAATATCTTGTTGAGTCAGATTTTATAACATTTAAGATAATATAGGCCAAAATACCATAGACTGTCTTCATTAAATTAAGTTCATCAATTCAGTTTTTGCAGAAAAATGGTCAAAATAGCTTTGTGCAATATACTGTTAAATTTATTGTTATTACTGTTGATTATTAAGGTAATGTAAAATGATGAATGGAATTTCTGAATTAATGATTATATAATGTGAAGGTAAGGGAAACTTGGATATCACTTTTAATATGCTTTTAAATTTTAGTTTCTTACTTGACCACCATTGTAAGGTAAGGCTGTATGTCGAGGGTCCCGACATACTTCCGCGTCTTGCAGTGGGGGGGAAATTGTAATGATATTTTAACTCTAATTTCAATTTAAATAATTTTCAAGATTTTATCTTAATTTAGCCCATAGTAACTTTATTCTAAAATATTCTCTTATTTCGTGATCCAATTCCACTTTCTCTACTTAATTAATTCAAGAGAAGCTTTATAAAATTGCTGAATCGACTAAACGCCGATACTTTCACACGCTCGGCGTGAAGGGGCAAAAAACTGTCCAGTAAGCACATTCTTTTTAATGCTTCTAATGCCTTCGTTTTAATGCTTTTATGCCTTCTTTTTAATTCTTTTTAATGCTGCACATTCTTTTTAATGCCCGTGCTTCCTTTACATGTGATTGGCATACGTCAGAAATCCCTATCAGAATCATAATAATATATTAGCACTATAAAATAATATTTTCCCTATCCATATCTCATGTTATATAAGAGCAGGGATAATTTATTTCTCGCTTCTTGTCCACTTCTGTTTTTGCAACGCGCTGTGGCGGACGCGCAATGTCCGCGCGTTTGCTTGTAAATAATTTTGCTTTCCCGATGGATATTAAAATTAATTTTAAAATGTAAAAAGTCTCTTCACTGTCTTCAAACTGAATTCTGCTTCACAACAAATAATGTTATATATATATATATATATATATCCAATACACTCACATTTACCTTTATCTTTCGTAAATATTACTGCAGTGCATTTTGAATAATACCTTTAAGCAAATTTGAAAAAAAATTATGAACTATCGATGTTTAATTATGAACTATCGATTTCTATTATTTAAGTAGACAAGATGCAATCAAATTTATTGGGCTCAAAATTTAATAAAATGTATGTATAAAATAAATGCATATAATAATAATTATACATATAATAAAATTACCTTAAATTTAACACATACAGAACTGTTATAACAATTAGGATTTATTTCATTAAGTTTAATCATATCAAAAATATTGTTTGTGTGAATATTAAAAAAGAGGAAATAGTTATTATTTTGAAACGCACATACCCCAGTATCCGTTTTATTGCTGCCTTTCTTCAAAATGGCCCTATAATTTGCAAATAGTAAAGTAACCATTCCGAAATATATTGTTTTGTTGGCCTTTTGCTTTCATATCAGAATCATATGCATTTATTACAATGAATAAAATTAAAATTATGCAGGATACACTCAATTCAAAAAAATAATAATGAGAGCAAAATAAGATTGTCAGATATAATCAATTGAGTAGAAATAAAGTGGAACAAAGGAAAAAATTATATTTTTTAAAATCTCAGTAGCATATTCTTATACGAGCAAACGCACAACAGCAAAGAAATATTTAAATTTAAAAAATTGATACAATATATTTAAATTAAAAATCAAATCACAACAGTGATTTATTTCTAAAATAAAATGCAATTTATTTCATTTAAAAAATATATCTTATATCAATACGAAGAAACAGCAAATCTGTACAAATAAAATCTGGCCACGACAGAACAGAAAGGATATATATATTTTGAAAGTTTCATCTTTAATTAAGATTATTTTCTCGTTTTTAAAAGAATTCCATCCGAAGAAATATTGCTTAACCAAAATTAAAATATGCTCATACGACATAGTTTGCTGGAAATAAAACTTGAGTCATGAAGGGAAAAAAAAAATAACCACGCTTTCTGATACAGAATTGCAGAAATCGACAAACATAAACAACTGGGGGAAAAAAATAACAATAATAATAATTTCTAACAAGACAAATGTTCTTCGCACAGAGATTTAATTAACGAAAGTAACAGGGGAGAAATATAAGAAAATAAAGCACTTTCTCAGTTGAATAGGCATACCCGTGAGATAAAATCATATCTAAATTCAATTATTACTTTTCGTATCGAATAAAACACGAAGCAAGATGTTGGGGATAAAATAAAAATACGAGGCTTTTATTTGATTAAATACGAGAAAAGTTCCGGAGATTTATTGAGTGTTCGTTTAGTTTTGCCGTGATTTACTTTTCAGATCTGAAAAAAAGAAAGAAATCACACCAGCAACCAATAGAATGAAGCCAAACAAAGAGCCTTTTCTTTAAATCAAAATAAAAACTCGACTCAAGGAGATTTATGAAGTGAAGGAAAATTTTCGAGAAAATGGGGTAAATGAAAAATACAGCTTTTACTTTTGTGATGAAAGCAGGAACGAGTATAATATTGATTAGAGAAAATTTATCAGAAAACTTGTCAGCGAAAAAAAAATATTATAAATAAAAACAATTCAACTTCGAGTTGCATCAAGTCCAAAATCGTTTGGCGCATTCTTTTCGCTGAAGGAAGTAACTGAAATAGTGTAAAAAAATAATTCTTTCCAAAATTTTAAGAACTAAATAAATGGAAAAAAACAGGATAAAAGGGGAAAAAATGGAATAAATTATGAACTTGTTAACACGGAAATATATATATAAAATACATACTGCTCTCATTAAAAACTGACTTATTCTAACGCGTATTTTACTAGAAAAATATCTCCAAGTAAATTTTGAAATAAATTGATAATATTCTTTCGATTATAATTCTAAATCTGAAAATAAATATTTTTTATGAACCCAATACAAAAAAGGATACCCAAAGGATAAAAATAAAAATGTAATACAGCAATTAACCACACATTTAAAAATCATAATTTCTTTGATATTTCTTGCTGTTTTGTTTTTGATTGCTTTGATTTTTTGTTGTTGTTGTTATTGTTATTTTTTCCTTATATGGAGACTACATTTTTTTATATATTACTGCCGGTTCCAATCAGAATTCCGGAAGAAAAATCAATATCAAATTATTATTCTACAAGTTGATTCTAAATAATTAAATAAGAATTTAACTCAAGTTGAAAAATTGAAAGTGTTTCTTATCTCTCTATTCTTTCATAATTAAAATAACTCGCATAAATTCTAATCTATTGCACTGAGAAATGGTATTATTGTCATATATACTCAACACAAACAAATACATAAACTTTGCTTAGAAATGTTTAAAAATACATGTTTGTGCAGAAAAACATGCATCTAATAGAAAATTAATAACTAATTAAAAAATATTTTTTATGTTAGAGATATCTCAATATTTTGTATAAGACTATGTCAGCGAAACGTTCCCAATACATTTTTTAAAGTTAATAAACAACGGTACAAATAAATTAGTTAAGTTTTACACAGAAAAAAAAATATTAATCATTTTAGATGCAGCTAATTTAATTGTATAAAATTGTAACGATGCTATAATCGAAAATTAATTTTTAAATATCGCTGAAATGTTATATTATAATACACACATGGTGAAAAGATAGTAAAAAATTCTGAGGAATATAATATAAATCCTTTAAAAAAGATAAATTTGTTGTTCATCGCATTTCGATAAATCGGATTACAAAATAATTTTTTTAAAAAAATCAATTTTATGAAATAAAATAAATTTGTCAACAAATGTTAGAAAACGTCAGCATTTGCATCACATACCAGATTACACTTGACGTAATTTAATCCCTAAACACTGTCAAAAACTAAGCGTGGATCATCTTTTTGTCTAAAAGAATGACAGCCATCTCTGTGTCGAAAAAATAAACTAAAAAGTATTTCTAATAAAATTGACAGAAAAATATTTAAATTCTACTTGGATAAAAATTCAACTTAAAAACAGCCCTTTCCAATAAAAAGCTGAAGTCTTCTGTAAAGTTTTGCGATGCAGACTTCCTCCAAGGATAGCTTAAGCCCGCCACACTGTTCCAAAGCCGTGGCAGGGACATCAAAGTAGATGCCACATAATCCAGCACCCCGCACATATTGATTATGCAATTTGTTCATGGGACGCCACTCAAATGTCCAATTCTGAATCGTTAATACCCTGCTCTGAAAAGCCCCCATCTCTTCTAGAAAAAGAACTTTTTGACGCGCGAGGACTGCCATTAAAAGGGTTTTTAGAATGGCAGCGTGTCTTCAGGGCTGACTTTTCGGCGGACAGAAAATCGGTAAGTCCTTTTTAATCGCATTTTATTTTCATAATGATGCCTTCGCGGAGAGGTAGACAACACAACTCAGAGAAGGGCAAAGTGTAATGAATGCAGTTAATCTCTTTTTCTTTGATTTGAGCTTCCATTTCAGTCAGTGTATTGATGAAATCACGTTTCCCTATTAGCACAAAATGCTCAACAATACTTTTAAGTAAATTTACGATATTGTATGACATTTTGAATAACCCAACAACATCCTGTAGCTATAGTAGAATATCTAGCGCTAATTAGATTTAGCTCCAACATACAGAATATGTCTGTAGAACAGTAATCAATACTTTTAAGAAAAAGATAGTTCATTTCTGTTCAGATTCATTATAGTTATAATATTCATATACAAGACGCACATTAGAACGAGTACTATACCATACCACGAAAACGGTTATACCATACCACTGGCGACATAAGAACAACAAAACGTAAATGTAAACTGCTGTAATATTATCTGTAAATAGGATTATCAACTTTCAACTTTTAAGCAGTAAAAAAAATATCAAAATTCATTGCAAATGTTGCTCGTTGTAATAAGATTTCGCTTAAGAAGGATAGCTAAACTTGATTATTCTTTCTATCCTAACTAGTTATAGTTACAAGGGAATGAAAATTTCACCCTAACACTATTTTCTTAATTTTTCAACTGGATGACCTTATCTATGAGCTCGTCTAAGATTTTCACTTACATAGAACATATAACTCGCCGGTTCAAATTTATCCAAAATCTAGTGTGTGTGTATGCTATATATATATATATATATATATATATATATATATACATATATATATAGCATTTCCTCTGTGTTATCTGCGTGATACAATGAAAAACAAATACAAAAATTACATAAATTATAGAAATAAGCATAAAAAGAAACAAATCTCTGTTTCGTACAAAGTTAGAAAAGCAGAAAAAGCAAAATAGCAAGAATTTACGAAAATCTAAAAATAAAATGCATAAAAGAAAGAAGAAAAAAAAATGTGAAAACAATATCATTCCTAAGAAGGTATTCTCTTAAATATCAATCGGATATTTCCCATTTTTTTTCCAAGTTAACTGCCAAGAAATGAATTTTAAAAAATAGATCATTATTCTCATCGTTTTTGTAAGCAGTTTTATAGTATTTAAATATTAATATAAATTGTAGATCAATAGTAAAAGTGGAAATAAATGCAAAGCAGAAGCGACAGGGCGACCAAAGCATTAATCATTCATCAAATGATAAAATTATTGCGAATTTCAAAAGGAATTATAGCATTCTTTGCAAATAGTATCGAATAATAAAATGAAAAGATATTGTTAGTACTTCTACTACAGATTTACGACTTATTATTATCATAAATTTATTATTTATTTAAACAGCTTTTTGCACATTCATTGCTCTTACGTTTATCTAATCCGCACTCCTCCCACTTTTCATATCATATGAGCACTTTTCTTCAGTTTATTTACGACTTTTATTCAATTTTGTTTTTATATAAATATATATATTAGCCGAATTGAAAGAGTACTGTCAATTTTCAGATTCAAAAACCCACCGCACTTCCGAGCATGCGCCACGATTCGTCTATTTCGTTAACTCTTTCTAGGGCCGTGGGAAGTATGCTTCCCATCAAATTTATCAATCTTTGTATGAAATTTTGTTGGTTGGCATAAGTTCTGACAAATTTTTTTAGAAAGACAGAAATTACGATGCTTCAGTTCTTTATCTCAATCAAAATGATGTGTCTTGATTTGTTACTTAATTATTAATTAACCAAATTAATTAATTAATCATATTTAATTTATCTAATAAGCTAAATGAATCCCTTTTCTTATTCTAATTTCAAGCCAAAAAATATTTTAACATAATATGACTAGAAAAAAATGACCCTTTAAAGGGTCAAAGAAGAATTGGATGAAAGAAAATGAATCAAACGAAATGCTAAGTCAAAACCTAACAAAGAATTCAAGAAACGCGCACATCTTACTGCATTTACCCTTTTGCGGGTTAAATCGTCCGATAGTATTAGTTTCCTGAGACAAATTGCATTATATTCTTTTGTTGTGGATGAAGAAATCTGCATTTTGTTGTCTTTCTGGATAGTTTCTTATTTTAAACTCCTATGTTTGCATTTTTCATGTATCTTCATTAAAATGAAGAAATTTAATATCCTATTGAACATGACTAGAATTCTTATGATGTATTTTCTAGAATCATCTGTTGTTCTTACATTATACCCAAGAAATATATAATAAATTAACTGTAAAGTCTGCTCTCGATGCTTATAAGATATTGATCTAAGAAATAACATTGGATAAAAGAAGGATGATCTCTAAGGAAAGATCTACATCCAGGATCAATGAATGTATTTCGACAGAATTTATTTGGATCCCGAAACATTTTCTGAAAGAACTTAAACTTAAGGTTAATGGAACGATTCGTCGAAGCTTTAGTGGAAAACGGCGATTGCTTTCATATCGAATTGAAATTTTCGGATACTTATCGGAAAATAAAATCGAAGGAGTACTCATTAACCCAAACAATAATATAAGCAATTATGAAGGGCAAAAAAAAATTAGAAAAAAAATGAAATCGGTCCATAAAATTGTATGGTTAGTTTCAGAAATATAGCTTAGGAATTTTTCAAGGATCTTAACAATAGAATGAAATGCCAAAAATCCCACGAAAAGAATAAACTTGCAACAAGAACTTAAAAACATATTTTTTGCATTCTCCTTTATAAAAAATTACACAAGGAGTGGAGATAAAAAATATGAAAGAAAATAAAAATTTTATTTTTTTAATTTTTTTAAAAACATAAAATGCATGAAACTGAAAAGGACAATGGACAAGGACATTGAAATGAGAAGGAGGGTAAAATAATACACTGAATCAATTTCAAAATCTAAGGGTTCCTTTGAAAGAAAAATAAATAAAATCGTATCTTTGCTATACAATTTCTTTTGATTAATATTCATTCGATTGTTCCAAACAATTTTTGTAAATAAATTCTATTGAAATAACGAATGTTTTGAAATTATATAAACAAATGCTTTTTCCTAATGTTTCAAATTCTATTTTAGCTTCATAATTATAAAAAAAATGCTTACATGACATAGAAAAATGATTTTTTTTAATTTGACATAATAAGATATCTTATAATCTACATAAAGTTATGTACATTTTCTAAAGAAACTTAAATCTTTCAGACTTGTAGGTCAAAGGATTGCTTAAGTCAAAAGGATCTGTTTTAAAAATGGAGGAATAAAAAACATTTTCTAATAAAACTGCTTAGTATATTTAAGTCAGAAACATCATCCCTTTAACAGTGATGACTTTTTTTTTTTTTCGCAGCATGAAATTTCAGCTTTGAAATCACATTATCAGTCCATCAATTTTCTATCAAACAAATCATTTATGAGATCATTTTTAATAAGGAACTCAATAAATTTTACAATATTGCAATTAAATGATTAGAACTAAGATAATCTCATTTTTATTCACCTATTATTTCATTAAAAATTCTTAAAAGAATCCTCATTCATCCTTTTTCATCACCATATTTTAGAAATATCCTCAATGCAGAAGGCACAGTGTATTGGAATTCATAAGAAATATCAATTTGGAAATGTGTAAATTTTGTTAGTAAACAAATGTTATTTGAAATGTTACATTCCGAAACAAATTTTTAAATTTCAAAACAAAAATTGTTATAGCTGATGATTTCAGCAATTTTCAATATTGTCTTATTGAGACAATATTGAGTTTTGCCTCTCAAAATGAAAAACACCTGAATAAAAGCTGAAAAAGAAAATTGTGAAAGAAATGGAAAAATGCAGCATAAAATTAAAAAATACAAAAATACCAGAACAATTTAAAATTATCTCATCCCTAACTTTTTAAAAATAAATGAATAAAAAGATATAATAATAAGAATCAATATATATAAATTAATAAAAAGATAAAAATGGAAGCATATTTACAGATAGCAGTTTGCAAGCATTTTTATATTATTATTTTGTGTCATAAATACATAGGATACTCACATTTTATTGTATTTTAACTGTATTTGAAATGAAACTTGAATAAAAAAATTGATATTCATGATAGAGGAATCCACCATCATGCCAGTGATTTACACAAAAAACAAAAAATAATAAAGTGGAATTAATTATTCAAACCAGTTGTAAAATTATTGATTTAACATTAATATTCAAACCAATTATAAAAAAGACTGCTAAAAATAGTTTTTTTTTATTATTAATGCTTTTTTTCAAGTAAATAATAATTTTACTATTCATTTTTTAACCATGCAATAAAACCTTTCATGCATAAAGAAAAAAAATCATGAGATCTAATTTGAAGGACACAGTAGTACAATCTAACCATCATTGTTTGATTTTTATTTAATAAACATCCATACAATATACTCATATTGATATGAACCATTAAAAGTAGAATGCCAATTTACTTTGAGGACACAACATACATTTCAGTTACAAAGATTTTAGACCTTACATCATCAAAGCATTAGCATCCAAAATAAAATCCTTTAGAATTTACAAACTTCAGAAAAAATTTCAAGGGATCACAGTGATTTAAACAAAACTATATGGAGAACAACTTTTTTCTGAGAACATCATGAAAATATAAACTTTCGTATCATTTAATAAATTATTTTGAATGATTTAAAAATACTACAATCAAAATTATTTTTGATAGTTTCAAAATATTAACTGCAAAAATTGCTTACAAGTAATTCCTTCATAATTTTAAGCATAATCATTAATATTTAAGATCCCATAATAATACATAGAACTGGTTGCAACTCTCTTATTCCTAAATTATCTTTTATGTATAACGTTATGCTACTAACTGTAGCATAATACATAGATTTATTTTGTAATATATATATATATATATATATTGTAAACTTCTAAAAAAACTCATATCTAGCAAAACATAACTGATCAAAATAATTTAAAATGAAAACAGTTCTAAGAAAATCATTTTAGTACTGACTTACATCTACATTGTACATAAAAAAATATCTCAAAAATTGTTCTATGTAGCCAGTCTAAAAGCAAAGTTTTAACTGAATACCAAATTCAGATCAATGAGCAACAAGACCCCTCAACTCAGCCTTCTCTATCATATAAAATGACAAGACAACAAAACCATTAAATCATAAAATAATATTCAACTTGCAAGATAATAATCCTTATATTTTGTAAAATCAACACAAATACACAGAAATGAAAATACGCAAGCATTTTCATATATTTTTTCCCCCTTACATTATATTTTTTATCATATTTTTTTTTCCCTTACATTATGTTTTTTTATCATATTTTTTCTTGGAGTATGTTTTTATCCTAATTTTTCTT
>JAPMOR010050637.1:132164-166948 GCA_026543865.1 Argiope aurantia | reverse complement strand
TCTTGGAGTATGTTTTATCATATTTTTTCTTGGAGTATGTTTTTATCATATTTTCTCTTAAATTTAATTGTTATTTAATTTTTTTAATTACCAGGTAACTTTCTTGAAGTTAAATTTACAATTCATAAAATATAAATACAATTATTTTCTCTAGGAAATTTTGATGAACCCCCTGGTTTATCCGGGGACAGGGTGTTAAGTATTCAGTTAACCACGTTATCTCCCTGGGCGGAACTAGCTGCCAATCATGTGTCACGTGGTCTTCCTGTTGTTGTTTATATATATATATTTTTTATTCTAGCAGAAGCAAACTGGACTCGTGTACTAGGGGGAGTGTTATCTCGGCTCTCCCGAGAGAGTTTTATGTGTAGTTCTCTAGGCCTTCTATACTATGGCGTTTTCATGTGTCTTTTGTTGTTGATGTTACCAATAAACCCCAGAAAAGACAACATGTGTCTTCAAGTCATTTCACCCAGACCACAATCTTCACTAAATTAATGAATTATTGTGCAATCAAGAAACACAACGATAATTTATTATTTTATAAGCATACCTTGCTCGGAGAATAAGCCGATGGGCATAAATAGGAACCTCTTCTCGACCCACAATGAATACAATATCAGCAGTTTCTCGATCTTCCACAAGTCTCTGCAAATCATCCAGGAGCCTCGGTACACCTGCTAAAGCTTTATCGGCAAAATGTATAGCAGAAGGAGTAACTCTAGTGCCCATTTTCAAAGTCTAAAAAAATAATAAATAAAAACAAATTAGATAACTATATTTGATACTTTTCTGTTAGTTTAACACTAGAATATGATCATGTGTTATTAAAATTAACTTGTGTCATTACGATAAAAATGTGTTATGATCATCAAATGTGCAATCAGAGGACCACTATTTGCAAGTATAAGTTTCTTAATTTGCATGATATAATAACTTGTTTATTTCATTGCCATTCATTTAATTCCACAAATATTTCCTAAAACTTTGCTTTTGAATTATTGCATTTATATAAGCAACAAATGTTTTGAACTTTTTTAAAAATAAATTAATATAAAATCAATGTTTCCAAGTAAATATATACTTAGATTATACATTCTGCATGACATTAAAGTAAAAATTCATTTCTCAATCAAAGTGTAGAAACATATTAATAGATTGCAAATTATTATTTTCAAAATAGCATAATAAATTAAGAATATATATTTTTTTAAATTACAGTCATAGCTTGCCTCTAAATAAAACAAAATTGCTTGAGCTTCAAATAAAATACTAAATAAAATTGGTGATGGTTTATGCTAAATTATGTAGGGGCATTGCAACTTATATGTTCAACACTATATAATGATTTTGAATACCCTAATAATTAACTAATAAAAGATTATAATTAGGTTTTTGAATTAATAAAAACTATTTTCAATGCAAAATTTTTAATTAAAAAATTGCTAACTTTTTATTAATAGCAATTAAGAATTTTTGAATTTATTTTTTACAAATATCATATGTTTGTCTCTTATTTTAAGATTTAGACAATTGCAACTGAAAACTTTAAACATTCGATTGAAATTTCTTAAAGAAATATATGTATTTATGACAAAGTTATTATTTATTGTTATTTATTAAAAAAACATTTAAAAAAGAAACATCTGGTTTAAAAATTTAAAAAAGTCTTCTGGTTTCAATTTGAGAGACAGAATCAATAACTCTTCCTTTAATATTAATATAATTTTCAAATCATTTAAACATGTATATAAATGGTCATACAGAGAGAATTCGCTTGAAGGATTTTATCAGATATTGAATAAAGATTCACAAGTGATTTTTTTTTTTTTGGTTCCAATATATAATACTAATTAAATTATACTATCAAGTTCGTATACACATACATAAACTAATATAATATCAATCTTTCCTTTCTTTTTGACAGCTGCCAGTTATTTAGAGAACTTTAAAATGTAAAAAAACCCTCATAATTTCAAAATCTAACTTTGCCAGTTACAGTACTTTCTTTTTGCATACTATGAAATTTATAAAGAAAGGAAAATTATTAACTATAGGTGCATTGTCATGCTTTTCAATGTGAAATCATGACAATATTATTAATTTTTTTTTAAAAAAATGTATTCATTGAAACTTCCTATATTTTATTCTACATAAATGAAACAACACGATGGATTAAAACAGCAATATTTGACATTCTACAAAAAATTGTATTCCTTGAAACCCCCATGTTTCGTTTTGTTTTTGCTTCCCAGGATTTCATCACAACTTTAAATAAGATTATAAGATTAATATTAGAACTGCAGAAATTTTGCCACTACCTTCTTTCTGACATTTCAAAGTAAAAGCTAATGTTATTAATTGTTTCAGTTTCCTTCATTATTAATTTTCAAATTTCCTCTTGAGGAAAATCTTTTGGAAAAGTGGAAAGAAGCAACCAAAACTCAATTTTCTTATGACAGATCTGTTTGGCTTACAGTAAGTACTCTGCAATTAAGTGTTTAAGGTTAATAAACATTGTTAAATGCATGTTCAATAAAAAATGCTAGTGACAAAGAGAAAACTCAGTATTTAGGAAGATATAAACTCTATAACTACATAAAAAATCTCTATAACTACAGAAATTCTACTCTATAAAAAATATCTCTATAACTACAGAAAAAAAAAATTGCTTTTTGCAGAAAAAAAGTTTTTGATTTTGAGCTGTAAATAAAAAATTAAACTATTGATGGAATTAAATATTACATTCAAACTCCAAATAAACAAGATATTTAATTTATATGCTGAAAAAAGTCAGTGATCACGCAACATGTAGACATTCTTGAAAAAATGTACTGCTATTAATTAAATTTATTTCTTCCTCTATTCAAAATTTTCATCATTTTTGTTATGTAATTTCACATCCTAATTTTGTTGCAAACATTCTTCATAATGTAACTCAACTTGTAATATATTTTTCTCTTAATATAATTATATTTCTATGTAAAGAATTGTCAAGTTCAAGAATTCCATCCACTCTTCCAAATACTGCATTATAAATTACAAGATTGCAAATATATCAAATTGATTTTTGAGATTTCCCATTCAAATATTTGAATCACAGAACAAATAATTTTAGCAAGATTAAATATAACATTACTATTAACGTTTTTCTTTGTCTCATTTTTTTACCATCTGCATAAAATTTTGCCGTTTTTTTAAAAATATGGATAATGTCAACTTAAGATATATACTTACAGTTCAATCAAGTCAAAAAATAAAAAGCGAAAATAGTAGTGAAATTATTTTTTTAAAAAATAGTATATTAATAATAGTCTAAATTCGTTAGCATAATCTTCATTTATATCCAGTCTAAATTACACCACATATAAAAAATATATACAAAGCGAATCAGCTCACAGTTTCGGTTTGGATTTTTTAAAATGCTAGTAATAGGTATGATAGTTCAACGAACTTTACAATGTTTGAATTTCACTAAATTCCATTTTTTAAATATGCAGTCACTTTTTCAATTGGTTGAAACACATTATTCATTATTATTTAGTTTCGAAAAAAATAAAATAAACAATTAATTTTATCTTACATGGTAATTATACAAAACTACGCTATTTTACAAAAAGTGTAACATTTCTACATTATGAAAACAACTAAAAAAGAATAATGTACGAAAATGCAATAATATTTAAAATTCTATATGCAAAAATTTAAGAATAAACGTAATAGGAAATGAAACTCACCGGCACTGTTATGTCAGCAAAGATGTAAACAAAACAAAGTATGCATTAGAGAGAGTTGCAGTTACTATACTCGTAACTAAGGTGAAAGAAAGATTATTTCAACAATAACAAGCAATTGAAGATACCTTCTATTTTATTTCATAAAATATTACATTACTCGAAAAAATGTTTCCTTCGACATGAAAATTTATTCACATTGGAAAAGCATAATGATATTTGTTCATAAAACGGTATTTGTGCTGGAATAGCTATCGCACTAGAACCATTTGTACTGTCAAATAAATTTATTAAATAAATTACAAAACATTAAAAAACTTTTAAACGTAAAGAAATGAAAAAGATGCAGAATGAAATCTGTTTAGGACAAAATATAAAAGCACGGATGAACAAAAAACTGTAAAAATCTTTCAAATATCTGTTCTCCGTTGCGTTATTTGAATCTTATTTTCAGTCAGAATCAAAAACAACTCTTGCATTGTGATCATAGGGAAGCTTTGATTTACGATTTTTGATAGCTTTTTTGCCTATCCTAGCCTAAAATACAAGAGCAGAGTGGGCTTGGAGAGCTGAGCTACAAATTCGAAATCCGATCCTCGGACTTTTTGGAAAGTTGGCATTAATATCATTCATGTCCTATTGAAAAATCTAAATGTTGCATGTTAGTATCATTTAGATTTTCCTTTTTTAAATTAATTTTGAACGACTTATACTTAGCTATTAAAATAATTTACATATTTATATTTTTAGTTCAATAGATAAATATTTAAACTTATTAAATTTAATAAAAATTTACTGTGGATATTAATTTGTAATATTGATGCTTCATCCCTTACTGCAGACATTAAGCTTTATCAAATTTCAATTTCAAAATAAAATGATCTTGCAATATGAAATTTACTTTAAAAAAACATGTGATGAACCAATAGCTAATCGACTGAAATTCAAATATTTTGTGGCCTAATTAAAATAACGATAACAAAAATTAGTAAATGCTACTTTTAAGTATCGTTAAAAAATATTTAAAATTAGCATTCTTTTTTTTTTTTTTTTTTCTATTTTGTTTTCAGAATGAAGATTTTTATATTAAAAAAATTGCCTTGATATTCGTGCAACTATTGAAGAATTGTTTCAATCGCTGAAGCAAGTATATGTTAATACATCTCACATGCTATAGGATTTTTTTTTAGTACTAAAGGGAAATTTCGGGAGCTGTTATATGAAAAGAGATAATTAAAGACAAGAAAATGTTGATTTAAATTATTACAATTTTATAAGAGATATTTTGAAGTGGAATAACAATTATAATTTTTAAAAAAAGTTCTGCTTTTAATAGCTATTCCGAATTTTATTCTTAATGAGAACTTACTAAACTCTAGATCAACTACTTGCACAAAATGGTTTTAGGAAATAGTATTGACGTTGCAGAAAGAAATGACAGATAAAACGAAGTTATCAGATTTATCAGCATTTGAAAGCACAAATATGTATAGATAAAAAGCAATTTTATTGAAAAAAAGTTTCATTCAAATTCAACAATAAAAAAATTATTCACTCGGATAAAAAAAAAAGAGAAGAAAATTAATTTTTCTTAGAGCATTAATTGCCTTGTAATTTTTCATTTAACCTCCCATTTTGAGAACATAAATAATTTTTTCGTAGTAGAAGCGTATTTAAAGTCACCTTTTTAACTTTTTTGCTACAATGAATTTATGTAGTCCGTTTTATTTTGCTGAATATCATGTTTCAAAAGAATAAGAAAAAACAATTTGCTACTGTTCCTGCTCAATACAAAAGTATACGGATGAAGTGAAAATGCAGTCACCTAGAAGTTTCTTTCCTCTGTAAAGAAAGAAGCATATTTCGCATAAAGACAAAAACATGTAAAAGAATTTAATTTTCTGCAGAAGTTCTTCCTTGAGATTCTTCTGGGGACTGAAAGTGCTGAAAAATTAATAGCGTTTGACAGTTGAAGGAATTAAAATATTATTTAGAAAATTAAATGTATATGGGATTTGGAAGAGGGATGGAAGATATAGAAGATGCTGGCAATACAGCTTAAGCAATAGCCAGAAAAGCCAGAATGGCCTGGGTGTTAGATAAATTTTCAAGGTTTTTTTTGGGGGGGGGGGACTAATCCTACATGAAACTAGGGTTCTCACCTTTTTAAAATAAAAAAAAAATTAAGTTTTAAAGTAAAATACTCGATTCACCAGAAACAAAAAGTTTGTAACTGATCATTCAAAATAAAATCCAGGTTTCATATTAAACCATTCACTGCCAAAGAAATTTACAGGTGCTTAATTTTACCGCAGTTTCGTACGAGATATTTTGTAAATGGTAGTGAATGGGTTAATTGAATGTATATGTAATTGCATTTGTATATGAATTATTGTTGTCCAGGAAGTGGCAAAAGACTATCTGAAACCAATCCCCCCCTCAAAGAAAAGTCTTTAAAATAACTGTTATGTGGCTGAAAAAATATAAGTTTCATATAAATTTTTAATTTTTTAAATATCACTATGTTACACATGATAGTACATATTTTCTTGTAAGATGGTTTAATGAGAATATTAAAGTGACTTTAAAATAGAAGAAACGATATTTTTGCAGTTGATCAACAAAGCAGGCTTTATCTAACTTTTAGAAAAGTAGATCGAATTTTCATCTTTCTATGTTTTTTCATTTTTTTTCCCTGATTTTTTTTCTTTATTTTAATTTTTTTTATCATTTTATTACAATAACTATAAAAATATGTGTTTATATAATATAATAATTTAAAAATAAATGTTTTCTTTCCATATTATAATTACTTAAATGTTTCATTTCCATATTATTATTGATATTTAATATTTGCTTCCCATGCTATAAACATCAATTAAATGGTTTCTCTCTATTATATAATTTTTATTTAAATTTTTTCTTCCGATGCTTTAATTTTGTTTAAATGTTTTATTTCCATGCTATACTTACAATTTCCTTTTAATTATATATTTATTATTTTATTCTTTCTTTTTATATTATAATTATTATTAAAACATTTTCTTCCCATACTATAATAAGTATTTAGATTTTTTTTTCCATGATATAATAATCCTTCACATGTTTCTTTTTATAATAATAATTATCCAATGACTTACTTCCATAAATGTTTTCTTTTCGTAAAATTCCTTGACAAATTAAAAGGTCTCTAAACCGCCATATGTTACTACAAAAAAACGAGATAATGCTAAAATAAATCTATGATAAGTTGGCAATTTGCTATTCGAGGAGATAGTAATAAACTTTTAATGGTTATTTTGAAAAACATTAATATATGATGAAGAATAGATATACATTTGTATGTACTTTTTTAACATTAATTTATTGCATTTTTATCATCATGCATTTAAAAATATTAAAATTATCAGGAATTCATTATTTTCAACATAAATAGCATATTTGCAAATATATATTTTTTTTCAGAATTTAAAAATGGCATTAACTAAAAAATTGTTTAAATTTAAAAAAATAATATGAATAATCTATTTGAATAAATTCACAAACATTGTTATATGAAGCAAAAATATGCAGTCGAAATTAGAACACAGCGTTTTCACGCAAGTCGTCGCGAATACCTCTCTTTAAACGCTCAGCATATTTTTGCTTTCTATTTAACTGATACCAATTTCTATCATCTTGATTACTTCAAACTTTTACTTTCTACAACTTAAGATTTCAGGGAATATATATTAAACTTTGCATTGTCATTCAGATAACATAATTTCCATTTTTGACTCTTCATGTAAAGTATTTAACAACTTGAATCTTATTGCTATAGTAAAATCATTATTAAAAATGATGCAAAAAAATATTTTTTAATTGTTACACTCTAGGAAAACATAGCACAACAATTAATTTGGTGTCTTTAAACAGACGATATTTTTTTTAAAAAAATATGATAAATCAAAACTGTGGTACAATATTTGCAATAACTAAATAGGAAAAAATTAAAAAATTACTTCATTTTAATTAACTAAATTTTTTTAAAAATGACTTCGAAGTACACATTTCCGCCTTCTGAAATGCATATGGATCAAATTCGGTTATTCTAGTTTTAATGGACCTCCAACACTCACACGTGCTCATAGCCAAACACTTTTTTATAAGTATGGATTTGTTACATAACTATACTATTATGATTAAATATTCTACTAATATATATATGTAATTTCATTTATTAAATTTTATTTATTAACTTTTCTTTTGGATGTATCTTTCTTATAGATGCATGTAAATTAATGTAATTTTTTTTTCAGAAAAGATTAAGGTACATGACTACTTTCGGAATGAATGCTTTAACAAACGCTTGAAAATACTTATATTTTTGAAAATTTCCATAAAAAAGATTGAAAAAAAAAAAACTATGAAACCAAAATACATCAGTTGAGTGGTAAAACTTTTTTAGAAATTGGAAAAAAAAAATGTCTAAAAAAAGGTATAAAGCCAAAATTTTCTAATTTAAAGGTATATCAAATGATTTGCTTAAAATTTTGCAAATAGCTTAAGAAATATATTATTTAGCTCCTGAACTAAAAAATAATCTGTATTTCTATCCATAGTTTAAATGTTGGAGTTCAACTAATAAATAACACGAAATTTTAATTTTTTTTTCACATTATAAAATACTAAATCAACCATAGAATATTCTTAATTTTACGGATGACTTATTCTCTAGTTCAAGAATTGCAGATCATATTGAGAAATTGTTTTTCTATATTTGAACCAAAAATATGCATTAGACTTTAATTTATGAGGTTTTTCGTAAGAAATTCTATCAAAGATTAGAATTTGAGCCAATAGTAACTAAAGATGTAAAATAGAATTAAATTGTATTCAAATGCAAATATAAAAATCAGTGTAACTTTCCAAAAAAATAGACTTAGAAAATTATGACAGTTTTATAAAAAAAAAGCCTATTCAAACATTAAAAATATTAAATAAAAAATTAATAATTTCACAAAAAATAGACTTTTCAACGTAATCAGATAGTAAAAAGTAGTATAAAAGAAAAAATCATTCAATTTTGAACAGTTTAGCTCTGTATTTACCTAAAATAAAAAGAATTCAGAAAACAATTGATTTACCCAGATATATAAATGCATATTAAATATCAGCTCTGTTTAATTTATCACAAAACTCATGTTTTTCATCTGAATAGACTGAAACAACAAGAAAAACATTAATGGATGAAAAATTCAAATTTTTTGAAATCCAACATTCAATTACAAAAGAACAAGGAAAGGAGAGAGCACATATATAATGGATCACTGCCTAAACTATTTTTACGAATGTTCTTTTCCTAAACCTTGTCGTTGCTATTAGTTTTAAAATTGCAGAACTTTCGAATCTAAAACAGAAGAATAAAAAAAAAAAAAGAACATCATTTCTAGACGCGGCAGAATATTGCATTTAAATTTTTTAAAGCGTACTTTGGTATCATTTCTCATAGGTACAAAACGAAAACTGGAAAAATCTAGTAGCTTTTTTTTCCTTCTTTTTTCCTCTTTAAATAAATCTTTCTTCCGTATTTCCCTGCAACCGAGCAGAGAAAAGCCCGACCATATTTAAAAGACGCCATATTTGTACGCGAGCCAGGCGACTGCCATTACTTTGATGACAATCTATTATTCAGTAGCGGCGAAAGTAATCCATCATTTTCAGATTCGGGCACAAAAGCCTTCGCGTTCTCAACACGCGGTTGGAAGGAAGGAACGTAAAAATTGGATTTTTCTGAAAATAGGGATAGGTCAAATATTGCGAAAAACAGAACATACCTATTTGTGATGATAGTATATTCTGCTAGAAAATGTTCAATTAGTTAGGGATTTTTCTTTGAGAGCTTTTGATGTAATAAGATGAAAAAACACTCGCTTATTTCAATTGAAATATGAAAAATATCAAAATATTGGAATATGTGGAAAACTGAAAAGATACTGAGTTATTTGTTGGATTTTTTATATGAAAATTTAAATATTAAATGAAACTTTTTAAAAATATCTATGAAATATTCCTTTATTAAGAATTTTACAATTGTTTTAAACATAATAATTTGTTTCAAGTTAGCAGTGAAAAACAACAGAATATTAGAAAACTTTTCTAATTACTGTACATTCTGTTTGAAAATGTTCAATAAGTGAGAGATTTTTCTTTCTCTGAGAGCTTTTGAGGTAACAAGATGAAAAAAACGCTGCTTTCCTTTCATTTATTTGAATTGAAATATGAAAAATATCGAAATAGGGGAATATCTATAAACAGAAAAGATAATGAATTATTTGTTAGGTTTGGAAATGAAAATTACGACCATTTTAAACATAGTAAATTAGTTAGTTTGAAGTTAACAGTGAAAAATAACGGAATAATGAAAGATTTCTCTAATGGAAAAAAAAATTATTTCCAAGATTTTGAAATCGTATTTTTGTTATCTAAATGTTGGATTTTGAAATGGAAATTTGAATATCAAATGAAATTCTTTAAAAAATCAGCAAAATATTCTTTGATTAAAAATTTTACAATCGTTTTAAACATATTAAGTTAGTTAGCTTGAAGTTAAAAGTGAAAATAACGAAATAATGAAAGATTTCTCTAATGGAAAGAAAAATATTTCCAAGATTTTCAAATTGTATTGTTCGAATTTTAAATTTCAAAGTAAAATCAAGAATCTATAAAATACATATATATCAAGATGATTGCCAAAAATTTCGAATAAATCATTTTAATATAGTAAAATTTCGATACGAATTGACACGACACGAATTGTGTTTTATAATTCTACAATGAATAACTGGAAATGCGTAATAAAACTTTTTTTTCTGGTTGAGCTTACATTATAAGAAAATGTAAAAATTATACTTTGTATGCTGTTATTTCAGCTTCGAATTTTTAGAATAATTGGCACATACGCTGAAAAGAAAGGAAGGTGTTTCTACGATTTTGAATTATCTTTTAAGATTTGAAAAGATTGATACTTTATTAAACATTAAAAATTCTTTCAATTATCACTTGTTTCATTTTTTAGTTTAGTTACAATAATATTTAGATTTGTTTAAACTGTATATACTTTCTTGATTTGAAATATAACTAAAAAGTTCTTTTTTTCTTTTCTTTTAGTGAACGCTAAATTTGGGAAGCGAAATTGTATATTAACGATGCAACTCCAGTGTTCGGCAAAAGAAATAACTGAAATAAACGAAGGCAGGAAAAATGATTTGAAATATAATCATTTGTCAAACACGCATGCGCAGTAAAAATATTGCCATCTGTAGTAGAAAGGTACGAAATATAAATAATGCAATCAAAGTTTTTTGATAAAAGTGAACACGTATCTAAGATCTTTAACAGCAACAAAAACATTAATAGTTAGCGAATAATATAAAGGTTACGATTTTATTCTGCTAAGAGCAGCTGTGAAGTGATTAAAAAGAGCATTTTTATAAAAACTTCTTTGTTGTAATGTATTTTCTATGATGTTATCAACCAATGATCTTCAATCTTTTTTTCAATTATGCAGTTTTGTTTCAATACGAAATGCATTTAATGATTTTATACATGTCTTGATTTTTTTAAAAGCATTTTTCCCTCCATCTTTTGAATTATTCCTTTGATGAAATCAAAGCAGACTAGCGCATGTGCAGAAACATAGAGGTTTTCCGCATCCGAAAACCGATAATATACATTAGTATTTTATAAATGCAGTAAATATAAATGTATTCTGTTGCCATAATTCTACATTCTCTTTATGCAGAATATCCCTAATGGAGCTGAAATCAAAATATATTTTAATTAAAGAAGGCACTTCCATGATGAGTTTGAATTTTTCAAAGCATTTCTTTAAAGCTGTTATTAATAAGCTCTGAACAATTTCACCTTGTATATTATATCACTAGAGCCTTGAAAGTAGATATATGCGAGCTTTTCAGACATCTAAAAAAAATAAAAGTATTGAACATACACTGGAATTTATTAAAGATATATACTGGATGAAAAATAAGTACAATAAAGAGCTTATTGCGATCCAAACATTCTAGTAGCGAAATGAGATTATCTGTGGCCGTCTAGACGACTGATAAAAGTTTCACAATATTCTTGGGCCCTAACAACTTGAAGTCTCTGGGTTTTCTTCTCATTTTTTTATAAGAGTTTCCTTAAAATAACATTTTTTTCTTTTAAGAAAGAAATAAGGATCACAAAAACATTTTTATTTCACTAAAAGTTTTTGAAAAATATTACTGAACAAGAAAGATTTCCAGACTGGAATATACTTAACATTTATTAAATATGACTTCGGATTTAAAATTTATTACATTTTATTAATTAAACTGATGAATGATTACTGAGTAATACAGTGTTCTTAGAATTATATTGATTCTTTTGGGTATTTAAATTGTCTTTTGAAATTATCTGAAACAATTGATTATGGGTAAATATAAGAAAGACCAACCATTTTATGCGATTTAATCTTTATAAAATTGAAGAAAAGCAATTACAATTAAAAAAAAAGAATTTTACTATTTATTTCTTTTTATGAACATATAATATAGAAAAGTCTGTATAAACTTATATATTTAAACAAAATAATTTCTTACATACTAATGTATAAGGATGTAATATAATATATTGCATAAATCTGTTATGCATAATTGATTCATGCACGAAATTATTTTAATTGTTTTTGATATATTAATTTTTACTGTAATTATAGGAATATTAGTATAAGGAATGTAAACAATAAATAAAAATATAAAAAGACTTAAAATATAGAAAATTCTGTAAATTTTATGAAAAAAATCTATATTTTTTAGAAAAATAAATATTTATAGCAATATAATTTTCCCCTTTTTTTCTTTGGAAATTCATTCACATTTAAATCTATTTGTTCGAAAATTTTTACAGAAAAAACTGTATGGAAACAACAAAGAAAAAACTTAACATGGATGAAACAATTACATATAATCTAAATGCTAATACCAATAAGCTATTGAATAATGAAAAGATAATTTACCAATAAACTGCTAAATAATAATAAAGGAAAACTATTAATTTTTCTGTATTCTTTTTTTTAAATACGACTCCAAAAATTTAAAGTAGTAGACTTTTTTTCAACTGTGTTCTACTATATAACAGGGCTCTGACAAGTTTGGGGATTGAACCTCTGACTTCAGACAAGTAAGTGTATTTGCTGAGAAGGAGAAAAACATGAAATGGAAAACAGGTCATAAACAAATAATAAGATTGTAAAGGATGCGATTGCTATCGGTGCACTTTTTTCTTAATTCCATTATTATTCTATCTTTGTCAGAAAATTATGGCAGGAGAAATGCAGTTAGATTAACAAACTATGATTCGCCTCCATTTTAAAAAAAATAGACTCGCCTGATATTACGCAATTTTTACTTCACATCTGCCAAGCCATTGAAACCACACTATATGAAGTAAGGCGGTAATAGATTGAAATTGGAAAAAAAAAAAATTTAGATGATTTCAAAATCTGGATTATTGATACAAAACGTTACCTAAACATTATTATTTCGCTTGAACATATTAAAAAAAATTAATGTAAACGAAGAACTTACTGTTAGATAACTTTTTTGACATAGCATTATTTAGTCTCAACATATTTAAGTGAAGTTTCCATTAAACATTTTAAAATTTGCACTTTCTCTATGGAGCAACACACAACAAAGCATGGCTTTTATTAGTAAAATTTTCAAACAAAAGATATCAACAATTTTTACATTTTTTGAACCCAAGCGTTTCATTTTTTTAATCAATATGATAAACACATAGAATAAATGCGTTAAAAATATTTTTATATAAGTTTGTAAGTTCTGGCGGTTCTTTCAGGATCATATTAGAACATATATTCTATTAATAACGCAAAATTGAAATTCGTTAATTACCTTATACAATTATATAATGGATATTACATAATTACCAGCAGTGTAGATACAATTATATAATTATTACCCTATACAATTATATAATGGATATTACATAATTACCAGCAGTATAGAATTATATTATTAAATTAAAATACATGTTTTAAAATGACCGTAATAAGCGCAGTAACTATTAAAATATATTAAATAAGAAGATTAAGAATAACGAATAATAAACTAGATTTCATTTAAATATTTATAATTAAATATAATGATAAAAAATGTATAAACTTTTCTGTTGTGTTAAAATATGTAATAAATAAATATATATTTATATACTTCATATCGTTGAATAATTTTGTATTTTGATAACCGATCAAGAAAAAAATCGTTTGAAAAAGATAAATTAATAGAACAGTGTAATATCAGGGCTATTTGCAGATAATATAAATTTCTTTTTGAAAAGAAATTTACAAAAAAAATCTATAGTATAATATTTAAAAAAAATAAATGGGATTATAACTAATCAAATTATTTTGCAAATTACTGATATTTTTAGTGTTTTAGTTTGATAGAAAACTGAAGAATATTTTAATAAAAACTGAAAAAAGAAAAAAATATATTTCATAAAATCTCTTATCTGTATTTTGAACATCAAATAATGTTTGTAATGAAGTTCATATTTTTTTAGTACATATTTTCATTGATGCTATTACGTGAATTTTTAAAAATTCAAATCTCACTTATCTTAAGAAGTCATTGCTGAAAAGTGCAATGAATTATATTTAAAATAAGAGTTTTTTTTATTTTATTAAATAAAAAAGTATCATAATCATATCATTAATGAATAACTTCTAAATAACTATAGTTCTAGTGAATAACTTCTGATGCTTTTATTTTCACTATTTCAAGTTTCTCGAAATCGGAAATATTGTTCAATATTGTAATATATTGCACATTGTAATCCTTTAAAAATTAGTATACAATTTTTCTCTTTTTATTCTCCCTTGAATAGAAAATTACAAATTATCAATTATTAACTTTTGTAAATTATTCAGTATTCTGTAGCATATATATTAGAATTGTAAAGAAATGTAACAACGTTAACAAAAAAAAATTTAGAATTCTGACTTGAAATTTCATTTATCATACCTCTTCAGCCAACAAAGTGAAGCAGAAAACCATTTGTAACATTATGCAGTCGGAGTTAGTTTCTGAGATTTAATGACCTAAAAGTCTAACTTGACCATATTGCGCCATGCAGTCGAGGGCAAGACATCAATTTATGATTTGCTACTGTAATCTAAGTGAATGAAGAAGTGAGTTACTTAACTCATTTTATTGAATACTTTTGCAATTCCAAATGAAGTCTTTATTTTTTTCACAATCCATTTTCTTATTTACCTATAGCACAATTATTAATTTTCAAGGGAACTGATAATATTGGGATATATGAATTATAAAAATGCAAATATTGTGATAATCAAAAAATTCAGCTTCGAGATTTGGATGAATCTTGACATTATTATCCAATACATTTTTTTTTAATTAAATCCTTCTGTATGAGAAAGAGAACTTAAAAAATGACACAAGCCAGACGTATAAAATCCTGCATGGAATCTTTACACAAAAAATGTAAGTCGGTTACAAAATTTGACGCAATCCATAAATTGAAAAGCTATACAGAGGGAAGACAATATTTTAAAAATGCAATGAGCTAGATGAACTAAATTTGCCACAAGGCTTTATCACCTAAATAATACGTGTCAGACTGAATATTCGTCAGAAGCTTGACTGTGAATCGGTCTCTCTATAAATATGCAAGAGAACACGATAAATAAAAAAACACGAATTGCAAGATATATAAAATTCGGAAGTGGTCTTGGCATTATAAATGCAAATTTATATTAAATCGGAGAATACATTCGCCATTGAAAGCTGTTCAAAATACGCATTGATTTTCTTCACTTCAAGCAATGTTAGCATTGTTGAACAAGTTGTTCAATAACGCTAAGCACAAAATGAACACATTATGTAAATAAGTGAATAACAAGGGGGAGAAAACTGATATTTTTAATGATTTTCAATATTATATTGAAATTGCAAGAATATTTCGATTTTTTTGTCATTTAAATGTATCTGATTTTTTATGCAGTAAAATTTTATCTATCCGGCTTAAATGGGACCACACTTGATCCAGATAATTGAATATCCGAATAAACATATATTAAAATCGAATATTTCTTATGAGAAAAAAAAAAGAAAGAAAGAAAAAGAAAAAAAAGAAGGTATTTTATTTTCAAATTATTATTTTTATAGTCAGAAAAACCAAGTTGTTTACATTTCATACGTATCGTTCATTCTCTGTAATCCGAATCTTCGTCAATCCAGACTCTCAACAGTTCGACGTTTTCGCAAGGACGAGTGGATCAATCAAATCATTTCACGTGGATTTCAACAACTTTGATGCGATGTGAGCATTAGTGCTTTAAATTATATTTTATAATATTTATTATTAGAGTATAATTTTTGTACAATTTGAGACATTTTATAACACCATGTCCAATAAATGTAAGTTTTGCAAAAAAAAATATTTTTTTTACAGAATCTCCCAGATTTCGTTAATCCAGCTGTTCTCTCTGATGTAAAACCTGCCGAATTACTGAGGGCCAACTGAATTATTAAAATTACGTCATTTAAACAATTTAGTCAAAGTCTGTTATCGCTGTCTTACTAAGGATGAATTTGTTTGAGGACTTTTTCTTTTTCTCGAAGCTGTCTTGAGTTCGGATAATTCGGATTACTAGAGCTCAGATAATTAGAGAAATGGCTTAGTGACCAGTTGGCATGGAAGCATAAACGCCCTAGATGCCAGTTTTGTCGGATACTATTGGGGCTAAACACCAGTGTATTTATATCATTTTTTGAAAGGGCCTTGGTGTCCTGGTGGTAAGATCTCGATTCGTGAACCGTATGGTTTCAAGTTCGAGACCTGATTCCACCGAAAAACCTTCTTGTAAGGCGGTCTGTTGCACGTTAAATACGTAAGGCGAAACATGCTGGTGTGGGGACGGGGGGGGGGGGGGTGCCAGCTCAGGTTCCTCGTCATCTGACTGCGGTTCAAAATTACGAGTTCCGACCCAAAATAGCTCTAATGTTGCTTTACAACGGGACGTTAATATAACTAAACTAAAACTAAACTTCTTGAAAAGTCACAATGCGAAGGGGCGTAAAAATGGTGTAAAGTCCAAAGTCCTCTATACTTAGTAAGCCACTAATGACACCTGCAGAACAAAAAAATTACATTACGCTCCGAACATCTGTTATCTTGACTATGCCACTGAATTAGAGTTCAATTGCATTTTCGAGATGGGTTTCAATAGCAGTAATTTCCAATCAGAGCCAAAGTCTATCCAAGTCAGAAACGGATTATTTATTAAGCAAAGTAGGTGATTATTTAGGGTAACTTTAGAGGACCCTGAACATTCGATAGGTTTGGCGGTATTTTGAAAGCTATTCATTTTTGTGTTTTGGTTATAAAG
Organism: Argiope aurantia; assembly: GCA_026543865.1. Lineage (NCBI taxonomy): Eukaryota > Metazoa > Arthropoda > Arachnida > Araneae > Araneidae > Argiope > Argiope aurantia. Next base: position 149,755 of record JAPMOR010050637.1, on the reverse strand, counting down.
TCTATGCAATCGAACTTAAATTAATTTTGGAACACTATTCTAGTAATATTCTGATTTAATCACCATTCATAAATTTTAAATTATGCTATTTTAAAATTTAATACAAATGTAATGATTTATAATATAAAAAATACTTACTTATATTATTAAATATAAATAAGATTACATTAAGAACACATTTATCATATATCTTTTTTATTTTGATTTTTTTTATTTAAATTTATTAATTTTTTTATTTATATGTAGGTAAGATTGTAAAAAATTCATATGTAATCAGTTTTTGATTCGTATCTAAATATTTTCTCCGAAAGAGCACGATTTTATATTTAAAAAAAACTGTCTAGCGAAGCTTAGCCTTCCAGATATTTAAATATTAATAAGATTGTCTTAAGAACACATTTATCCTATATTTTTGCTATTTTATTTTAAATTTCTCTTAAATTTCGGTAGTGAATTTATTATATTCACTATGTACTGAAGCATACTTTTAGAAAAAAGTGATTTGCGATTAAACGTTTTGCAGTTATAGTTTGTAAAAACATTTTCCAAATTTCTTTTTTTTTTTTTTTTTTTTTTGGAAAAAGTCTTCTTTTTGCTTCCTAAAATTACAATATAAAGATCAAATTAAAGTTGACAAAAAATGTTTGTTTATTAAAATTCAATGAAGAAAAGGGTCCAAAAAGTTACTTCGCCTAGGGGACCCTAGAAGATATAATAAGGGCCCTGCTATATTACTTCTATCTAGGTGGGATAAAAAAAAGGATTCAGGATTTCTGGCAACAACAAATTCATTACTGGCATCCCAGGTCAATAAAACATTTCACATGTCAAAGGATCAACTCTAATTATCCTAATGATATTCGCAAATCCCGGATGGATTATTTCTTTTTTGCATTCTTTGCACCAGTTTAACTATACCGAACATCTTGTCCTGAGATTTTGTCACCTCTTATTCTTATTCAACGCCATATCCATTCATTGACAGCAAATGACTTCAGGAGGCGACAACTTCAGTCTGATGACTCTAATCAGCCCTTAAATATACCAACTAATGAAATACCCAGGGAATGCCACGGATGTCACGCGAAGCATAGGAAAAAAAAAACAGCTGAAGAAGCTGAACCTTCGCATTGAATATTTACCAGTCATTAATGAATGTATTATAATTATACATCTTTCAATGAGAGGAACGACCGTCAAAGTATTTTATGACATTTTTTTATTTCCGAAGGTGACAAAACATTTCATTATTTTTTTCTTTGCGCCATTATTATAATTCGCAAATGTCACATATGATAAAATTTGTATGTTATGTATCAGATAAATCGAGGTTAAAGATCTTTGTACATGTAAGTGAGAATTGATTAATGTTAAACATAAAGCATACAGGATGCTTGTACTATCGTATTACTTTTCGCATAGTGGTTTATAACTTTCCGTTTGGAAGAATAAATTGAAATTATGATGCATATATATCAAAAAATTATTTCTCGGAAACTTGATTGATCTTCAGTGTAGATATTAGATTACTAAAAATTCGGATTAAAGTTTAAAGAAAAAAGAATATTAATCCGTTTTATGACTCAAGGGAATCTTTAATTTTTTTAAAAATTTTTTAATGATTTCATTTGATAGCCGAAACCCTTCTGAAAGTTTTAAGGTATTGCATATGTGTGTATGTCATTTTTCTCAATACTACATCTTTAGAGTTTGCTCGCAGGATTAAAAGTAATTCATTGTATCAATATGAAATTTTCCAGGTATGATTATAAACATATAAAAAAGGAAATCATACGAAATCAAAGCATTTTTATGTATATTTTTTTCAGTGATTGCTAATACTTTGAAAGAAGCTTTTTTTAAAGCTTTATCATGTTTCAGCAACATACAAAATAAAATAACTCCACTCAATCTATTAGAATATTTATCACTTTGCATGATTATCAAATTATATTCCTTGGGAGCAAATCAGTGTCATATTTGCTAATATATGTTGCACATTTGCTGAAAACCTTTCCGCGCAAATAAAGTCAAATTTATACGGAAAACTTTTTTTTTTGGTTCAATTATGTTAATTAATAATACTTATTTTGCTGACCTAAAAATTCATAATTATAAGATTAAATGTCTTATAAAACTATGATAAAAAAATCTACTAATTTTTTTTATGTTATGGAGAATCGCAATTAACCAACTTTCGAGATCTATTTTATCTTTAAAGGTCCTATAAAGGATAATATCTTTAAAGGTCCTTTAAGGATAGTAAGTACATTTCTGACAGTCATGCCTCTACACTCATAAAGAATTCATTGGTAAATCCATCCTTTTCATTTGAAAAATATGAGCTAAATTGAAATAAATCTTCTGGTAACATGACAAGCGATGCAGAAAAGACTCTAACTTCATTAAAAATTCAAAGCTTTTTGTTAAATCCTTGAACAGGAGATGAGCGAAATGCTCCTCACAGCATATCAGAAAGCAAGAAAAATTGAATGTAAAAAACATACAAAGCGTAGATATCTTCGAAAAAGGAGCTTCAGAAAATTTAGTCAAACAAGCATTTATTTAAATCGTAGGTGTTTCATATAATATCGGAGCTTCACGTGAGACAGTTAAAGTTAGAGCGAAGTTTGAATTCAAATGATTGCAAAATATTTTAAGAATGAGGATAAATTATTTAGATACTAATTGTCATTAGATTTAAATTGGTAAATAATGTATTGTAAAAACAGTGAAAATCACATTGAGTTTGTAGTTCAAGTAAAAGTTCACATCGTGTCTATTTTTCACACCGATTGTTCACATCGAGGAGACTCCCAATGGGGTGCAATTAAAAGTTCTATACGAGAAGCTTCCGATATGTTGGCTTGTTCTCGCCACCTTTGTGGGTACAGAAAAATGTGGAGACCGGCTACCTCGCATCGATGACGGGACATATTTCCCATGGAAGGGTTGTAACGTGGCTGGTGGTGGCCATTATGACTCAACCACAGCTCCCGCCAGTGTTGTCGCTGTGGCCAGATCATTCAGTTTCTTCCGTGTGCCTTCGGGTAGATTGGAGTAGTTAATTTGTAATTTTTATAGATAGGATGATGATTTAAATTATATAAATCATAGCATCATAATAAAGTAAAGCGTATAGTAGTTACATAGTTTAGAAGGTAAAGCAATTAAAATGCGAAAAGTAAAGGAATTAAGATGTACAAAGTATAAATGTGAAGTGGTGAAAAGAGATGTTGATACACTTCGATTATTTTTTAAATGTATGCTTGAGAAGTCTCATCAGTTACATTTTCGTTTGCTTTTTTTTTCTTTTTTCATCTGTTATCCCCCAATTCTTATAAAAGTAGAAGGAAAAGTGGTAGTAGAGACAAAATATATTTGTTAAATCTTTATACTAACTTTTAACTAACTCAACTCCATCTTATTGTGGAATAAAACCGTTTGAAATTGATAGATACGGGATTCTGAAACGAACAGTAAAAATTATCATATAAACGTTTTTTACTAGCTTCAAAAGAAGGTAAATGGCTACAGAAGTGTAAAGAATGTTATGTAAAATTTTTGTTAGAAAAACAATAAAGAAAAGAGGGGCATTATTTTAGAGGAAGGAGAGGGGTCGAATGAGAGTTTTTAGATTCTTTCCCTTCTTCAAATTGCAGTCCAATTGCTTATTAAAGTTTATTTGTTAAATTTTTTATAACTTAATTGTGTATATAGTAAATAATTTTCCTGTGCATCAAATAAAAAAAATTGTAAATTAATTATAAAATGATAGTAATAGTAATATAAATCACTGTTTCTTCATGTTAGTTTGGTACTGAATATAATATTCAATATATTTCCGTTATAAAATTATCTGCTTTGCATACTTATCACCTAGCAAGCATTTATTTATTTAATTAGTTCAACTGTACTATTTATTTAATTAGTTCAAGAAATTGAGAATTACAGGAAGGCATACTACCCAAATTAAGTCATAAATTTCAATGAACTCTCTCTATATATAAACTTAACCAATTATGCAGTTCTTTGTCAAAATTTATAAATGAGGCTAGGTAATAACACTAAACCCTCAGGCCCTCCAGGCGGATCCAGAACCTCATGGATATTCATCAGATGCAAGACATCTGGCTGATGGTAGAAATTCTCAGGGCTGTTCGTTAATTGCCTTTATTCCCCTGTTCTGTTCGCAAAACAATATTCAATGTTAAACAACAAATTACCTATCTCGTGCAGGAAGTAGATTCACTTTTGTTTAAATTCCCAAACTGTCTCATTTGTGAGTTTGTTCTTGTCCGGGTTAATCCGAGTTGATTATTGTAATTTTTTGTTAATTTAAAATTTGTTTCTGTTTTTAAATCACTTTAATGTATAAAATGCTTATATTTAGTTCAGAACAGATGTTAGCAGCCAACTGGCTACGCGGATGGAAACAAAGATGTTGTTGAATATTTATTTTATCGTCGTTTAGAGATGGCAAGCGGCAGATGTCTGCTGAAAATTAAAATCGTTTGATGAAGAGCATAGTTTTGTTTTCGTTGGTATAGTGAAATCTCTTTAATTCTATGACGTTATAATATTTATCTCCGTTAAAGTTTCAAGTTAACAATGAATAGAATATGTGCAAGATGATTAAAGTACCATGGCATTAATGTCTGACAATTTGACGAAATCATGGACATAAAGTTGTATCTAAACTAATTAATAGAAATTACATATATCCGATAACCCCTGCGAACCAGCTAATTCAATTGTACGGCACATTTTTTTCTCCGAAAAAATCGCCAAATGCATATATATACACACAGATATTGCAATATTAAAAGGAATTATAAGAGTTGCTTTTTAGTGTTATATTGTTAAGAAAGAAGAATTGTGTATAATGGTTACTCAAAAAAGGTTACTTCAAAAATATTTCTGTAATTATCCCATAATTAAACTAAATTTAAAAATAATATGCTATAAGAAAACAGTGAATTTAATTTAAATGCATATTCTTTTTCTTAATTTGAAGTTTATAAATATAATAATTTTGAACTTTATTAGTGTTCCCGGATATTATAAGCATAATAATATTTTAATCATCTCAGAAATCTTAAAAAGACAAATATGAAGTAAAAAGACTAATATAAAGTAAGAAGAAAGGGCAAAAAAATTAATTTAATATAAAAATGAGGAATTAAATGAAAATTTCTAAGATTGAAGATTTTGAAAAATAAAAGCCTAATTTCCAGAATTTGGCTTTAAAAAGATCTATTCGGAACATATTCCTTGGGAATCTCCAATACTATCTAGAGAGTACTATTTACGCGTTTCGAAAGAAAGTAAAATCCAATAAATACAGTGGCTCCTGATGAATGGCTTTATAACATGCACTTTATAACATAAAAGTGCCATGACTTCAACTCCATAATCCAACTTCCGTTTATAGAGAAACAAATTCAAAATATTTTTGTCGCCTTGTAGAATTTAGTGAAATAAGAATCCATTTCAATTTGCATTTTACATTGAAGTCATATAACAAAATGTTCTCTCACATACGAATTAACAAATTTCTGTACGTTGTACAACCCAGTGTAGTGATATAATATTATAAATCCCATGGGAGATTCGTTATGAATTCAAAAATTAAATTCGTTGAAATCTTTTGACATGCTGCTATGTGCGCACGAATAAATTCTGTTCTAAGACATTTTATTTATCTTATATACAATTCTAAACAGTTAATGGACTTTAACGATCTATTATTTCCACAATAAACAAGGAATATTTTAATATGGATTTGTAAAATCATAATTTATAAAACTTCACAATCACAGATTGTTATAAGGTTAATTTAAAATTGATAGGGTAGCACTAAAAACTTGTATTTTTTTTTCAAAAATTTAAAATAAAAAATTCGTTTTTTTTCCTCAAAAATTTCAAATAAAAAAGTTGGCTTTAGTTATGAGTACAAAAATAGGAGACAAAAAATTTTAAATTGAAAATGAAAAAATGAAAAGTTCCTCTTTAATATTTAAGTTTTTGAAGTTTGTATACAAATAACAAATAAATAGTAATTTTAGTATATAAAGCAAAGACATTTATAATTAAATATTTAATGACCTTACAAATAATTTAAATAAATTAGCAAGTAATTTTAATGCGTAAACAGTATATAGAACTTTTCATGCAATAAAAATTGAAAAAAAAATCACATTTAACCAATTCAAATTATTTGAAAAAGTAAGAAATTTTACTTGTCACATTGAATATACTGTTCAGCAGTAAAGTCTACAAATAATTTTTTTTAAAAAATCCTTTAAAAATGATTTTTTTATGATTGTTCAGGATAAAAATATGCCGATATTTTAACATTATATTGATAAAAAATTCAACTAATCAAATAGAAAAGCTCTAATTATTATCAAAAAATTCAGGGAATCAAAAAAAAGTTCGAATTATAAACAAACGAAAAAAAGAAATTGAAGGAATCAAAGAAAAAAAAAGCTGTAATTATAAACAAAAAAAATTCGAGGAATTGAAGAAAAAGCTCGAATTGTAAACAAAAAATTTAAGGAATCAAAGAAGTTCGAATTATAAATAAAAAATTCAAGAAATCAAAGAAAAAAGCTCGAATTAAAAACAAAAAACTCAAGGAATAAAAAAAAAACTTGAATTATAAACAAAAAAATTCAAGGAATAAAAGAAAAAAAGCTCGAGTTATAAATAAAAAAATTAAAGGAATCAAAGAAAAAAACTCGAATTAAAAAAATTCAAGGAATTAAAGAAAAAAGTTCGAATTAAACACTTTTAATTATCCGAATTCATTGTACATTAATTTTTACTGTTTCATTTTTATTTATTTACTAACTTTGTTTACAGGAAATTTAAGGAACAAAAGAAAAAATTGCAATTACTGAAGAGTTTCAATAAAATTCTTATGAATTACCAAAAATTAAATGTAAATTAATTTGTTTCTTAAAATCTATTTGGTCTGTTTCAATGTTATTCATTCATTAACATTATTAATAGAAAATTCAAAGGTCAGAGAAAAAATTCCAAGTCAAAAATGTTCTAATTTGCAAAGGTTCTCTGAATGTTAATTTTTATTTAGAACCGTTCAAATGTTTTATCTTTAAACAATGTTTCACTTTTTTTTAATACAAACTTCAAAATAGCAGAGAAAAAATCCGAATTATCAATGAATTTGAATTTAAAAAAATTCGTATCACCAAAAATTCATTGTATACTCTTTTCCTCATAAAAAATTAATTTGTTTCAATAACTATTCGTTAATAGAAAACTCATGAATTCACAGATATAATTCGAATTATTTTTTTTAAAGTTACACAAGATCTGTTGAATATTATCGTCTCTTTTAAAACACTATTGGTTTTACTTCCAGCTAATTTCCTTAATGAGTAATTCAGTGTACCAAATAAAAAATTCGAAGTGCGGATAAATTCAATTTAAAAATTTCGAACTATCCAAAACTCCTCGCACATTATTCCCCCCTTTCCCTTACAAAACTGTCAGCTGTTTCAATGTTATTCATTTGTCAACTTCATTAACAAAGAATTCAAGGAGAACTTAAAAAAGTAAATTCGAATTATATAGAATTCGAATTAAATAACATTAGAATTATCGAAGATATACTGAATATCATTCTCTCTCTAAAACCATCATCTGTTCAATTGTTAAACTTTGTTTCACTTGTATCCTAACTCGAAAAAAAAACTTTTCTTGTCCAAAAATATATTCTATCAGGAGCAACATAGAATTTCTACTTTACTTTAGAATCCAAGAAATGTGTCTTGGAAAACCCCTTTTTCGCCTTTAAAACGAAAATTCCGTTTCCTACGCGGCCTGCTATTGGATGATTTATATTCAGTTAACACTCTCCAAAATTTTCCTTCAGACGTATAACTATAAATTGGAGCGCGAACGTGAAAAATGATGGTTGTAAGTTTTAGAAAACCCTGTGCCATGGAATCTCAGGTTGGAAATGGATCTAGAAAAAGAGTATAAAAGAACGGGGAATCCCCGGGAATAATTTCACATCACGCTATCCATCAACGTCACAGAGGTAATTTCTCTCCCAGCCCTTAAAGAACACGCACTGCCATCTGCCGGTGCTGAATTTAAATTCTTTGCTCTGGGGAAAATAGCGTCCATTAGGAGCTAAAGCGTTGTCTACATACAGCGCGCGTCGTATAATTATCTTTGCTTTTTGGCATCGTTTGGGCTCAGAGATACGTCAGAAATTGGTTGAACGCGCTCTTTGCCGAGCGACTCAATTGAATGAATTCGTTTTGTATCCGAGATGCATTAAAAAAACAAAACAGAAAAATAAATAAATGGCAATAGAAAGTGCATCCATCAAAATGAGAAAAGTAATTTTGTGAATTTTCGTCGTACTAAATATTTATGCGACATATTTTGCTAAAAGCGGCATTTGTGAGAATAAATAATGTTCTTTGCTATATGTTAAACATATATATATATAAAAAGATAATAAGAAATGCAAGAATAAGGGATAAATTAAAATGTAAAGGGTATTCTCATTAAAATATCATATGCAATTTATGTAATTTTATCACTCGGCATATTTACAGCGCTTTGTAATATATTTCACTAAATACGTCCATTTCACGAAATTATTTTGTTTCTATTTAAATTTTTGACTAATATTTATTTATTAGTTCAAAATTAATAATAAGTTCAGTAATTTTGGAAATTAAATAAATGAATGCATGAAAATTAAAAGAATATTCGTTAAATTGCAGTAACTAATTTTTAGAAAAATATTAACACATTTTGCTGAAGGCGGGAACTAAATGAGTGCATTTAAATTGATTTAAATAATTTCGTATTTCAAGTAAATATACTCTTTGGTGAAAAATATTTAACAATAGATTTAAATAATGTCAGCAGAACAATATTTATACATAAAATTTAATTACAATAAACAAAACAATTTAATTTATTGTCGTATGTGTTTGATGTTCATAATTTTAATGACTATTCTAAAATTTTAATGAATTCCTGCTTTTTCTGCAAAGTTTTAATTAAAAAACTTTTTTTCCAGTACTATGAATATTTATGGAAAAGTGAAAATTATACGAGAAGTAAAAATTTAATGAAAGTAAATGCTACTGAAAAAGAGCACATTTTGTTAAAAAGATCTGACAATTGAATTATACACGATACTTCTTAGCATCGATGTTTTTCAGAAATTTGAAGGATATATATAGCAAATCAATATCTAATGTCTAAAAGATGATATTAACAAATGATGCAATGTAAATACAAATCAATACTAACGAAACAAAAAGAACTGAAATTTCAATGTATAGCGTTTAAGATTAACTATCATTTAAAAAAAAATTGTTAATCCTTTCGCTTATAACGAGATGTCTGACAAGCGCATTGAATTATTGAATTTTTATTAATAAAAATCTGCAATTAAGTAAGTGAATGTCTAATCTAATAAAAGTTAATTAAATTCATAGATCAAAGGGTTAAGATTTAAAAATGCTAATATAAGCTGCAACATCGGCATTCACACATTTTTTGCCCTTTGATTTGATTATCTATATTTCATTATTTCGAATAATATTAGCTATTATTTATTTGCATACAAACAGATGTTTCACCTTTGTTACGCTGTTTACACTCATTTTTTCATATAGATGACTCTCATTTTCTATTACATCGCTATTTAGAAATTTGACCTAAAACGCATTGGGATATATTGTTTTTTTCTTCCTTTTTCATTTCCATATGCAGAATAATTGCAGAATAAAAAAATAGGATAATACATATGGTTGCCATCAAACAACACGAATCATATGATAATCACTAAAGTATCTAAACTGATTGTTGTTTTTTCCCCCTCATGATTTATGGCTTTTGTTTATGTGTTTCTGAGAATATAAGAGTATTCGAAATTCACACGTCATATGCTTGTCCGTAATCTATTTTATTACTTTTCCCTTGTTAAATAACAATTAATTGCATAAGTTGAGTAATGTGTGCGAAAAAAAATGTTTTAAAATTTGTTTTTAAATCTATATTTTGAAATTAAAGCATACTTTTTATATGAGAATCATATAATGCATTAATAAAAGAGGTTATAGTTTTTTTTTATTATTACTTTATTATACATTTTTTTAGATTCTGAATATCTGGAATAATAGAACTTTGAAAAATATTTTTTTTACTGCTATGTTATAATATAATCTTTAAATTTTATGTTAGGAATTTATTCTCAATAATATGAATTTAAAAATTCTTGATTTGCATGGCGATAAGAATTTTATTCAGAAAATTCGATGAAAAAATAATTAGACTTGAGACAGAACACACACAATTAAGGTTGTATTTCAAAATACATATTAATGATCTGACAGTAAACGACTTTAAAAGAATATTTTAAAAACTTAATAAGAATTTCTGAAAAGAATTTCTGATCCTCTTTGTTGAATTTGGCAAACGATTCTAATGAATCAACGTGAGCATTTTTAGAAAAATGTTTATTAAATGTACTTAAACGAACATCTCGCCTTGTATTCATCTGTAAAATTCACATAAAAAACATGTTCATTACTGAATCACGTCTTCAATATCGCGCTAAATAGTTTGAAATTATTCATTTATTCATCGCTATCAGAAATAAAAATAAACGAAATAAATCGCATCTTTCTTCCAACGAGATAATTCCAAAATGTTTAGATCGTTATTTATAATTTTACTCATTGAAGATTCAAAGCATTTTTAATTTTGAAATATGGCTTATCATTTTCATCACAGTTGCTTTAAGTTATGTTGGGAAACGAATGCAGCTGAAGTCATTTTTATGAAATCATTATCCTTGGAGAATTCACTTTTAGCTTCGAGTTATTTTTCTGGAATATTATTATCTGTTCACGCTTTGTAAATGCTTTGGTACATTATCCACTGAATTTGATATCACTCCTTCTACTTTCTTTTTTTTTAAAGATTACATCTCTTTATTCTTTGTAATATTCGGATTCGGATAAGTCTCAGTATTCCTTAAGTAATACTGAGATACGCTTTTGCAATGATATGCTTAATTAACTAGATTGTTACGGCTGAAATTTTTTATTTGAAACCGAAATAGAAACGTTTGAAATAAAGGAATGAATTATTTTGATTGCATAGATTAACTAGGATTATAACAATAGCAGTAAATGTTGATATAGGAATATTTATTTCGTTCTGCAGATTTTAAAGGAAGAATAAATATTCTTTATTTACGTTTGTAAGGAATTATATATCAGAAATGCATTATTATAAGATGCTGTAGATGTATCACTTTCTATAAAAAATATAAATAAAATGTCAACCATTATATATGTTTTTGTCTGTCATTTGCAATAATGTTAATTTTTATAAATGAACGTAGAGGTATACAACAAAAGTAATTTTAAAATATCATAAGCTACAGCTTTAACTAAAAGCCACTTATTTTAATTTTAAACATATTTATTAAAAACATTAATAATACTCAATAAAAATATAATGAATTAATAAGTAAATTAATAATTTATTAAATTATTCAATTACTTTTTTTAGAAATGTAAAATCAAAGGATTAAGGTTTATATTCCTGCTCTGTGCTTGTTTAAGAAGTGTTTTGAACATAACTATGCAACAATTAAATTTAACTTAAATGGAAAGATTCATTTTTAAATTTAAAATATATACATAAATTTTGAAATAAGAAAACAATTCGATATAGAACTACAATTGTAGTTACAAAATCACGTATCAAATTTCTTTTATCTAAGACGTGTTTTTTTATATATATATATATTATCGTGTTTACATGAATGCAGAATTACTGACCATCAGATGATCAATCTCTGGACAGATGTGATTACAAATTTGATATATGTTTGCATTTTAAATGCTTAACCTGTGTGCCAAATTCTATCTATCTAGTTCTTTACGCTTTCTAGTTATCGTGTTCATTTGAAATCGAACAGCCGGAGATGCAGACTCCCTCTGCATAGGTATCGTTCAAAAATTTAAATTTTTGGGTTTCAGTTCATGCATTAAATTTCGTTCTTCTAGTTCAGGATGTTTTTCATTTATGATATTCCAAAACAGACACAGGCCGGGATAGCTTGGTTGGTAGGGCGTTGGATTTGCATCTCTTGGTTGCGAGGTCAAACTCCGCCGGGTGAAGACTCTCCTTGTTTAAATCTGTCATGGTCAGAAAGTCCTCCATGTCGAGAGTAATACCACTAGGGGTACTGGATCAGGGGTGATCGTTCTCTGATTCAGGTCTAAATTACGATCTGTGGATGAGTGAATGAAATGCATGAATAAAGTCCGCCCCGTAAAAAGGGTTGTGACCTGTGCGTAGCTAAGCCGTGCTCTTGACCCTAGTTGGCACTACTGAAAAAACAACAGACGCTCATTCGGTTTAAATCGCTGACAAAACAGCGATGACTGTCAGCGGGCTTGTAAAGTGCCATAAGTTACAACAGATAGACAACATCCCAAAAATGTATTTTTTCAGACTCAAATAAACCTTAAATGACAAAGTCTCGAATACACAATTTTTGACTATTACATGCATACAAAAAAATTCAAGTACTAAAACAACTTAAGTACTTGAATTTCAGTATATGATCTTTATATTTTTTTTATCTCATTTCGATTTATATTTTCTTAATTTAGTCTTTGAATTTATTACTACCTTTGCTTAGACAGATTTTTCTTCAATAGATTTCATATAAAATTTGATAGAAATCGACATTTAAGTATTAAGACCGCATACCAAATTCCATTCTTCTCACTTGTTGCTTTATTCAGTTATGATTTTTAGACAAACAGAAATAATAGTCAATATCTTCTCTCTGTATAAATTGCATATGGAAAGGTAAAAAAAGAATATACTATAGTGGGGTTTAAAATAAGTGATATGCATTACGGAAAAATCCCGATCAATATATTTCGGATATGCGGGCGATTTTCAAACAATCGAGTGAAAGACAAGATAAATCAGGCATATGCTGCAAATGCTTTTACACGTCCCCTCCCTTCCCCGGCACTTGCGATTTTCAACAGCATGAAGAAAATATAATGATTAGATATTTTCTAAATGAGAATTCAGAATGCATTAAGGCTTAAAATATAATAAAAATCCGAAAATAACGAAAGAATATAAAGTATTTAGAATATATGAATAATAATAACCATGTAGACTGTGTTATTGCTATTGCATTAAACATAATAATAATAAGAAATCATATTATTTTTTTTGCTGATTCCTTAGAATGCGAGACATTATTTAACTCCTATAATATGTAATTAAAGTTTGAAGCATTTGCTGTAAAACGTGGTAATATAGATAAAAAAAAACATTTAATGAAATTTTAGCAAATAACTTTGAATCTTATAAATTGAGTGTTACTGATAAAAATCTATTTACAAATATAATAAACTTTTTATAAAATATTATTAATCAAGTAATTGTTTAAATAAAAAAACATTGAATTTTCATCTGAACGGCTAGTTTTCATAGCGCGTTTAGTGTATCATTTAGAAGCGAATCAAGTTCATGAAGTGTTTCTTTTTTTCTTTCTTATAAGTTCGAAATTTTCAGTGGAGATTATTGCATCTTTGAAACATCATTAGCTTCACTTAAATCTGTATAAAACAATTGTCTTCAATTAATTCATCAATTCTGCATAATTTCGAAGTCATTATATCTGTTTCATACTTCTCGAAATCTATCATAAAACAACTAGGGGGGGGGGAGACGAACAGCTTCGAAGCTTTGTCACATTTACGTCGTACAAATGAAGTAATTTATCATTATAATAGTTATGAACGAATTGAAATTATGATGAAAAGACGTATAAGTGGAGCTTTAGTATAAATAATTAATTATTTATTGGTTGCCAAACAATCCGAAAAAGTAAAATAGTCACTGAACGAATTATATCCAGTAAGGAATCACCTATCTCTACTAACAAAAAGGAAGAATGTGTCTGTGTGTGTTTTGATACTCTACAGGACAGACTTATAAACGGAGAGCTAACGGATTTGGCGCAATTAATTTTTGAAAAATAGTAATGTGCATCCCCTATTTTGAAAATTTAATTAACATTTTAACTAATTAAAAGTAAAATAAAATTTTGGAATTTTTTCTCAATAACTCTCATAAATATTATTACACAAAACTAATTTTTACGTCATTTAAAAATTAAAAATTGTTTTTTTTAACGATACCAATTTAAATGTCGTATAAATATATTAAAAACTATTTTTTGCATACTTTTTAACAATAGATTTTATTTTTTAATTGAAATTCAAACCACTTTTATTGTTTTTGTCATATGTTTTGTGGTTTTTTCTCCCATTTTTGTAAGTTTAGACAGAAGGGAGCTGTTAAATATCTGTATAGTTTACATGAGAAACAAAAAAGTAAAGTTATAAAATTATGAAGGCTAGAAGATAAATTATCCTGAAAGATCACATTTCAATAGCATCACGATGTCATTGAACTTGATTCTATTAGAATAATTCATATTTCATGAAAAGAATTGATGCAAGACTTTTAAAATAACACGTATTCGATGTCTATCATAACTTGATGCTTAAAAATTCTTGTTAAGAGTCATGAATATTAAGCCATGCATAAGAGGGTTAATTGGAAAAAGCATTAACAATAATCCGGGCAAACCAGCTGGTCAGCAAAGGCGGCAAAAAAATGCGTGAAATGTAAACAATCAGTATTTAACTTTACAGACAAACATTTTTTCCAAGAAAATCTCCAAACCTTGCATTATCATCCCAAGACCATTTGTGCAACAAATCATTCACTTAACACCTGTGTAATATCCTCGGCGTACTAGCTCATTTTCATAATTTATCAACACTTCCAAACGTAACGAAATAAACAAGTTCTAGCTCCAAGCCTTATTAATGATTCATTACGAAGCCACCTGGACACAGAACTTCGTCCATTAGCCGCATTTAACAAGAGTCAACATCGGTTCAGCTGTTTCTGAAAACGTGCTGGGATAAAGTGAGGTTTCTGTCGCGTTTCCGCCATACTTAAAAGGCTTCTTTGTGTTCGAAACGACTGCTTTTTTTCATTTTGCATCTTTTGGCTTTAGTAGAATGAACTTTTCTTTAAAAGTTCAAAGAGTTTGGAAAAGAAAAGAAGAAAAAAATGAATGGAACCCTCTCTGTGCTTGTGTGTGGCCTGTTGTCGAAAAAAGATTCCGAAGTTATTTTAATATGCGTTTTTCCCCGCTTACATTCAGGTTTTGTTAAAGGGAAAAATAAAGATTATATTATGTCAAATATTAGTATCTTTTTTTTAAGGATGGAGAACAGAGGTATTTGATCTTAAATATTTCTTATTAAGCATATGGAATTGAGCCTATTTGTTTGTTTTATTATTTTACCTTATTTCATTATTTTGTTCATCTTACTTTAAAATTTAATCAGTTTCATTTGATGTATATATATACAATAACTTTATTCTAAAATGTTCTCTTATTTCCCGATCCAATTCCCGCCTTTTTATTTAATTCTGCAAGAGTTCTTTAAAACTGCTGCTTTCAGCATTTTTTCACGCTCTAAGTGAAGAACTAACAATCCCTAATACTTACAGAATTCTTTTAAAGAAATCTAAAATTCCCTTTCTTATGTCGACACATGTCAAAGAAATCCCTATCAAAATCTCATAGTGAAATGATATCGTAAGGAAAAATTTCTGTCTCCTCTACTCTTATATTGCGATGTATATTCTTTATACATAAATCATGCCTCCCGTAAGGAAATAAATCGAAGTTTTAAATTTCAAAAGTTTTTTCTATTTGGCCCTTCAATTGCTAAAACATGTTTATACATATATACATATTGCTATATCCGTAATGAAACAGAAATTTCCAAAGGAAAAATTTCCCACTTAGGGAGGTTATTATTTGATCTTGGCATTGAAAAAATGGTATAATTTATGTTTCATATTAAATATAAAAGTTTAAAACTCTTTATCTAATACAGCATTTTGAGAGAAGTGTTTCTTAATGATGTTTATAACTACATCCCGCCAAATAGCCCGTCTCCAAAATCCAAATTTAAGTGTAGATTGTTAGAAACAGATTTGATAAACTTAAATGTATTTTGATTTGTTTGAATTCTCTTAGTACGGAGTGGAAAGACATATATTATCATTCGAATCATTTTAAAAATAAGTAACTCAAATACTTCATGGTGACAGTTAAAGAAATGTTTTGCACATAAATGCCATCAATAATTTCTGAGTGAGCTTGAAATTACTGTATAACTTACAATTATTTATTTTTATATAGCAGAATAAGAATTCAAACAGGAATTATTGGTAAGTACTTATTAACATTCTGTTACTCGCGCCATATTTGACAGATACACGATTACTTCTTTTTTTTTAAATAATTAGATAATTTTATGTCTGAGAGAGGTTTTGCTATCTTCCTAGTTTGTTTTGGAAAAAAATATTTTGTTTTTATTTATATCTACTTTAAATTGCGTTTATATATCTATATTATTCTATTACTTAACTATATTATTTACTATTGTTAACAATATATACTATTGTATTTAACGGATAAGGGTGACCACATTTGTTTAAAAGGGGGAAAAAAACAGGCGACTAACGGAATATTAAAATACAAAGAAAATGTTTATCCTGTATGTAAATGTAATTTTGAATTCTACAGAAGTCTTTTCCCCATTTAGAAGATTTGGTAATAATAAACAAACAAAATAATATTTATTAAGCAGATAATACTCTATAGCAATCAAAACAGGTTTTAAATTATCAAGTTCTAAATATTTTTAATTGTTCCCACACATACAATTGAAAATCGCTGAAGCAATGAAATAAATACTTTCTAAATTTAATACTCTACGGCCTACTTAAAGCTTAAAAGCATTTGGTTGCCAAATGTCTGCAAGATTAAATTAACTTTTTTTGCTCCATTAAAAGTCCACTTTTTCATAGTTTTTCTTTTCCTTTTTCAAACTAAATATATGCGCCTTCTGTTAGATTTTAAAATGTGTTAGAAACTTTTTTTATTAATATGGTTCTTCCGTGATTACTAAAATAAATTTTAGTCGGAAATCTACACTATTATAAAAATACATGACTCGCTAGCATCTATGAGGGGAGCAAAACAATGCTATAAATAGATAAAGGTAAAATGACCCAATTAATTTATTATTGGTTTTAATAAGAGTTAAATTATTTAATGATTCTAGTTGTTTATGACTTTCTTAATTTCAATTTAAACACTTCGTAATTTTTATAACAACATTTTTTTACTTATTGCATTTAATATAAACTTTATTTATATATTATCTCTATAAAAATATGGTATACAAAAACCTTATTACAAATAAGATAAATTATAAGAGAATAATAAATTTCATATAAAATTAACATTAAAAATAATTATTTTACAAGATCTGTTAAGTGGAATATATCATAACCAATAAAATGAATAATCATTTTCAATCACTTTAAATACGGTTTCATTATCTAATAATTATTTTAATAATTAAAGGTATATATATATA
>JAPMOR010050637.1:110474-132064 GCA_026543865.1 Argiope aurantia | reverse complement strand
AATGAGAAATTTTATATCTTTATGAATTTATTTATTTGGCAACAGGGCTAAATTGTTTTCCTTGCACCCCAACCCCTCAAGCCAGCGACCATAGACAACTTCCCAATCGGAATTCCGTCAAAACTTAAAACTGTTCCATATGGAACAAATATATGTACTACTTCTCTCTCTATATATGCACTATATTATTGATTATATTCCATCTTTTCCTTTGTTTTCTCGAAGCAAATATTACTTTTAAATCACAAGGCTATTTATATTCAATTTATTCTAAAGTTTATGTATTGAATGAGTTTAGTAATGATAAGGTATAATAATAATAATGTAATTATAAGATTTTGGAAAATTGAAATAACCTTAATTGAAATGAATGGATCGTTATACGATTACATATTCTTACATCACTTTAGACCTATTACATTTTTCATATATGTCTTTCTTTAAATAACTTAAATAAAGGAAAAAAAATGTATTTCAACATTAAGACTATAACAATCATTTAACAGCAATAAGCATATTCCTAGAAATCCTGCAACAACTTCCTTATTATGCGAGTCTCGAGAACTGCGTCAAAGAGCTTTTTGCTTTTTCCAAAAAGCAATTCCAAAGCGATCTCCTAGAATCTCCAGTAAATATTTCAGTCGTCGCACACCAAAAAGAAGATTGCATGACTTTTGTAATTGGTTATATGACAGATTTGTCATCATTTATCATTCGAAGGGGGTGCAGGCTACGAAAATGCTTTTGGTTTCGCTTCTGCGTGTTTAATTAAGTCATTTCTCGAGCAGCTGGTTTTATTTGACGGATGGGGTGGGGTTATGCGCAAAAAAGAGAACTGCACTCATCCGTATGGAGATGAGACAGTGGTTATCTATTGTTTTCCTAACATGTTCTCTCGTTTGTAAGCTAAATAGTTATGGTTGGGAATGATTTATTGTTTAAAAAAGCTGTTTGCGAATAGTGGGTATAAATGACACTTAACGGTGCCGTGGTTTTGTAGCACTATTTTATGATATTTGATTACCCTTGTATTTCAGACGTTCTACAATATCTACCTCTACTTCTATATTTATTTATAATAAACGAGACAATGTGTGTGTGTTGATGCTCTACAGGCAAAATCGTTTGGCAAAGAACTACTGAATTCCACAAAAATATACCTCGAGTGCGCTTTTTGAGTAAGAGCGCTTTTTTGAAATTTTATTTAATTAAAATTAAGCTTGATTTTGACTGTTTCTTTTTAGCGATAACGCTCAAAAATATTATTGCATTCAATTTTACACAATTAAAAAAAATTTTAAAAACTTTTAATGATACTAATTACATTGTCGTGCCTTTTTTTCTTAGATTGACAATTTTTAAACTATTTTTTAACGAAATTATCAACAGTAGATTCTATTGTTGAAAAGAATCTCTAACCATTTGTTTGCCTTTTGCCAAATGTTAATTTTTTTTTCAATGTAAAATTTAAAAAAAATACTCTGGTAATAATCAGCACAGTTTATATAAATAATCAGAAAATGAAATTACATTACAGCGAAAGTGAAGGCGAAATTTAATTCCACTATAACGTTAGGACTTTATTAAAGCAAAACATATAAACAATAAACAGCGCAAGCAAAAAATTATAAACATAACATGATTCGTATATCAATTTCAATTTAATGGTTAAAAAACACGGTCCCTGTTAGAGGAAATTAAGAACATGAAATTAGGCGTAAGCGATTTAATTGATAAAAAATACAACCTCTATTTTCAGTGAATCAGCTGGTTGCTAGAAGCGGCTAGTAACAAACACAATGAAATTATTCTGCTATTGATTCATTCTTACACATTTGATAGGTATCTACGCTTTAGATTTTAAATCTGTACATCACATTTTAACCATCTAACTCTCTTCGTTTTGTAGTTATCATGCTTATTTATACTCAACCGGAGAGACAAAATTCCTTTGAATGGATTTCGCGCAAAATTCATAGGCATATGCAAATTTGATGTAAAACCCATTTATTAAATTTCATTCGTCAACATATAGCATTTTTGAGTAGTTGAGTTCCCAGACTGATAAATGAACATGATGTCAATTAGGTGGTTTTCGAACTTAGGGACGTGTGAAATGCAAAGATTCGTCAAAATCTCCAGTTCGACTCTTTTGACGATTTCAATTCTTTCTCAATACCTCGCATACAAGAAAGTAAAAAAATGGGGAACCAAAGTGTTTGCAGTACAATATTTTAGTACATCTCCGTTTGGATGAATTGTTGCATATAAGAAACTATAGCGAGATGATCACATATAAAGGTGGTGATGACTTACAAATAAGAGATAATCCAAATAGTGATCATCGCTAGAGTGTGTGGTAAATAGTCATGATAGATACCTCCCCCCCCCCCCATTGCTGAAGTGCGAGGCTGCATATAAAGAAATACGACTACGACGAATGGCCGAAGAAAATTTGGACAATATCAATTCTTACTTTCTCATATATGAAGCATAAGAAAAATACTGTAATGGTCAAAAAATTCGAATTCCAGATTTAACGAATCTCCTCATTTCAGTGCGGAAAACACAATTTAAGCATTGTGTCTGTCTGTGACAAAACAAAACTCAAAAACACTTTAAACTAGACGAATGAAATTTGGTATATAGTTTTTACACCAAATTTATAGATTTTTATCGTGTTTTAAACGAAATTCGTTCAGAGGAAGTAGGTCAGTCAAACTGTTCTAATATAAACTAATAGATAACTACAAAATGAAGAAAACTAACTCAAAAAAATTCAGTTCATAGCTTTAGCATGTATAGTGTAAACATCTGTCAAATCCTGAGCTAAATCCAACTATACGCTTAAAGGCATTCAAGATTAATAACTCAGAGAAACAATGCCTTAATTATATCAAACTGAGTATGTAGTTTGTTATTATAATTGTAGCTGTGTGCAAATTGTGGTTTCAATAGGTTTGTATAGTATCGCGTCTAAAATACAAATTCAGTTTTCGGATCCTATTAACCGCATGCCAGAAATTAATTACCAAAGAAAAATTCGACGAACATGAGATTGTATATTCAGTTAAAATGTTAAATTGATGCCAAAAGTCAATATTCAATATTGTTATATAGATATTGTTAATCAATGGCTAGAATCATGCAAGACGTGCTCTGCCTTTCCTAAGACCTACAACACCCGGGGGCACCTCGAAATGAGGATGAGATGCTTCCGACATGGTGGTTGGATCTCGCCACCCTGGAGGGTACACTAATAGGTGGGGGATCGATGGTGGGACGTACTTTCTTCGGGGAGGTCTGTACAGTGGCCGGTGATGGCCCTTAAGACTCAACCACAGTTCTAGCCAGTGTTGCTGTTGCGGCGGTCTGGTCATTCAGTTTTATGGTTTAAATCCGTGAGCCTTCGTGGCAAGTCGGAGAGTCAGATGGCTGACTTTCCTAAGCCTACAACTTTTTACAGGGAGGAATTAGGAGGTAATACTTTATTAGAGAGTTTTAGGGAGACAACTCCAGACAGACCTAATTAAAATGAGAAGATCGGATTGCCACTCAGGTGCTTCTTATTATGACTAAGTTTTGGGTTTCATTGTAATTGGCACTTCATATGTGATTTATATATGATGAAGCTTCATTTATTAAGCTTGCTGAATTTTTCAATTATTGCATTTACACGGAAAGGCAGGAAATTAGTCAAATTCTAAATGCTAAAACTTTCAAATTGATAAAAATCCACATTTGTGTTTAAAGGTTTCATTCTAAATTTCATTTATCAAACTAATTTAATTTTTGATTTATTTTGCTCAAGTAAATAATTATAAGAACTCTCTCTCTCTCTTTTTGATTCAGGAAAATTTGATGTTGTCATCTACATATGTTTTTTTTAAGATATGAAAATATTTACTACTTTTATAATTCATATACGAAAAAAAAAAAGAGGAAAAAAATCTCAAAAAATGGTACTTTGGTAAACAGTAATATTTCTAAGTAAGAAATAAAAAAAGGAAAAACTAAATATACATGCTACGTTTGCAAGATTCAGGTGCAAATAATGAAGGTCCGTATACTTAAGAGAAAATAAAAAATAAAAAAATAAAAACACCAAAAATGTATCATTTTTTCAAAAAAAAAAAAAAGGCAGCATTGCACTGCATTTTTAAAACACTCTTTTTCAGCACAGTAAATAAATATCCCTTCTTTCTCAAAACACTCACAGAAAGAAAGAAAAAAATGCACATTGAGAAAAAGGGAGCAAACTAAAGCAAAGTTAAATCCATTTCTTTTTACACACGTTTCAGTTAAAGTAAAAGGCAATGCATCAGAATGGGAGGATGGCTGACAAAAACGCAATAAAGAAAGATCTCAAAAGGAACCACTCCAGAAAGTTCCAACGAGCTCCAGATAAGTATTTCGAAATGGGTACGGTGATTGACGGCAAGTACCAGATAAAAATCGTGCAGGGGGGTCCCAGGTGTGGTTAAGTGGGTCCACTTTTGGAACAGAAAAAGCTGTCAAACCCGAGTCATTCTTCAAACCCTTCAGACATAAACCATCGAACAATGAGGATGTGTGTGTGTGTGTGTGTGTGTTTCCTCTACTCACGGACTACCGTTCTTTACACATTACTCACGTAAAGAAATTTGGGTGAATACTGTATTCGCTTCCATTTCGATATAATAGGAGGAGCACATCTGTGGCTGAAAGCATGGACATGGGAGAAAATTCATGGGGACTAAAAAGGAGAGAGGTGGTTTTCACAGGTGTGAATTTGATGTAGGGTATCTTCAGAAATGTAATACATACTTGAAATAACTATTACGCAATACCACGCATTATAGTTGGAAGTCCAAAATTAACTTTTTAAAAAAAATACTACAGAGTGCTCAAGTTTAAACTGCATAAATAGAAATTGCTGTACAAACTATTTACCAGGAATTTGATTCCAAAGCAAAAATAATAAGAAAAAAAATCCCTCCCGGCAAGATGGAATGCAAAGGTAGGTCCTTTCATCTAAATTAATATCTGGCAACATAAATTTTTGGTGTTAGAAACAGTTACATTTGGGTTTGAAAATCACTTTTCAGGCCTAAACTTCTAAGATATCGTAGTGATCAAAAAATTTTGAATACAAACGTTCTTCGTCTTAATGAGGCGCTTATTTGGCTAATTGGATTTATTTTTCTATCTTCGATATTAAGGAAATTATAGAGAAATGAACTCATGCGAAATTTTTATATTTCTAACTACATAGTCCAAGCCAAACAAAATTGCTCAAGTTATCCTATTCACAAGATAAGACGAGCAAAGTGTTATTACGCTTTATGTATAAACTTTTGAAGCTAAGGGTGCTTTTGGGTTCTATGAACCATGATCGATGAAGAACTGAAGAAATTTTCCAGAAGTCTTGTCATGAGAACTATTGTAATAGGTAGTCTTCCTATAGGAATCTACCTGAAAAAGGATTCTAAATACCACTAAGAGATGGCGTATAATATCTTTAAACAAAATACTTAACAAAAAATTTATAATTATTTTTCGAATAGAAACGACAGTAATTTTTCCACGAACTGAAAAAACAAAATTACTCTTCTTTAACTTCAGAATAAAACACAACACTTAATTTTGTATTTAATAAAAGATAATTAAATATTTATTAGCCAACATAAGTATAATAAATAATTATTTGCAATTATTAACTATTTGAATAGTCTTGGGGCATTAAGAACTGCTCGACAGAATGAAAATTATAATAGAAAATCAATAATTAAGAAATTATTCTCAAATTAATTACATAGCACTAACAGCGGAAACCATTTACCTCATTATTCCCCATTATAAAGTAAAATAACAGCCATCAGAATAATTATTAACATTATTAAAACTTGACTTTAAACGACATTTTATTCTATTAAAGGAAATGTATGCTGATTTAAGTGAATGCTATATGAAATGAAGTTAATCAAATCAAATGTTAAAGAATTTTGCAAGCTTAAATTTTGATTTGTACCAAAATATGAAAAATCAATTAAAGTTATTCCTGTCATTTTTGCTGAAGTGAATAAATATTTATTCGTTGTTGTTACTTATGGCATTGCAGAAGCCCTCTGCCATACCTGTCAGCGATTTAAGCCGAGTGAGCGTCTCTTGTTTTTTCAGCAGCGCCAACTAGAACCAAGAGTAGGACTTAGCTACTTCATGCGTCACATTCGCTTGCACAAACCCTTTTTACAGTTGAGCACATTCAGACACTTCACAGATAGAACACAGAAGAAAACCATGTCCCGACCAGGGATTCGAACCCGGGACGCCCATATCATAGGGAAAACGCGCTACCCCTATGCCAGAACGGCGGCAAGCATTTATTTAAAATACAGCTATTACTTATTAATAAAAGAATTATTAGAACAGTCATTTTTTTATAAAATACCATTTTTGGGTGAATTTTTCTTGAGATAATTTTTTATATGCTAATTTTTTTTCAATACAGTTAGCATTTTTCTATTTTCCAAATTAAAGCAATTATAAGATGTTTTAAAAGTTAATATTCCAATGAACAACTCAGAGGAATATTCATATGTTTTAGAATTTGGACTAATCTCTTTAACGTTGTAATTTCTTTAAAAGTTTTTTCTATAAGTTGGGGAAGTGTTAAAAGGTAATATTAACAGTGTTTAATTTCAAATCTTGAAATACAGAGCTCAGTTTAAATTATAAAATAAAAATAAAACAGTTTCAATCAGTATTTCAAAACATAGAATTTGTAGAAAAATAAAATTTTCTTTCACTATATTGTTTGTTCTCGGATTCTAAAGCCTTCCGCGCTTTTCTGCATGCATCAAGACGCGCTTATTTAGTCTAAATGGAGGTAAGAGGAATTAATGAAAGGAGGGGATGATTATATTTAACAATAAGGTGAATTCGTACTCGCACGCGGACACAGAAGGCATAAAAACTGTGGATAATAATATTGTCAGAAAAAGATACTAATTGTCAATGAAATACATTAGGGCAATTTTTGTTTAGAGAAAGGGACCTAACCATTAGATTATGGTGAACAAATAGAAGATCTAAAATTCCAGTTCTTAAAATTCACAATTTTCACAAAGTAATAAAAATTTTTATCTTAAAATTTTTATTTGTTAATGAATTTTTAATAACATTTTAAGATGAACAATGGTAGATAATCTCGGTCACATTTAATGACACTATGCAAAAAATATCATACCACTCCTGAAAGTTTTTTTACCACTTGATCTAGCCATATATGCAATCAATACGCAATTTTATGTAAAAATAAAATAGTACGATTAGAAACGACAATACTACCACACATGGGGAGGGAGAAGTGTAGAACGAAAAAAGTATCGAACAGGGATGAAATCAAGGCCAAGGAATTACGAAAAATGTGCTCATTCTTCCAAGTGTCTACCCTTAGCGAGGGTAGAATCGTCCAAATGTAGTAGTTTGAGATGCTGAAATAAACTATTCAATCAGTTATGCCCGTTCTTATGAGTATTTCTGTTATCTTACGATGGACACGCAAGTTTTAATTATTGAAGTATTTTACACCTATGTACGGAATCTTCTTTAGTTTAGATATAACAATGCATTGTATATTTAAAATTTGAATTCATTCTTTCTTCGTATATAAGGATACAAAATTTATAAACAATAAAACTGGCCAGAAAGATAAATATATACAATCAATTGATCGCACACTTACTTACAAATCTACAACTATGCTCATTCTAGTTATAGTTTCAATTTAGGACAGTTAAAATGATTCAGTCTTCAAGATGTGCCACTTATTTTATAAATTATTCGAATAATTTTAATATTTAGTTTCTAAACATAACGGAAAATTCAGAACAAATATAACAAAAGTCGTTCAATATGGGGAAAAAAAAGAAAGAAAGAAAGCAGAAACTGTCACTTGTTAATAAAAAAATTCTTTTACCTGTAATGTAAACAATAGTTTACATTACAGGTAATAGTTAATAGATAATAGTTACAGGTAAGTTAATAGGTTAATAGGTTAGTTAAAAGGTAATAGTTTACAGGTAATAGTTACAATAAAATTACTTAATTACAAAAACATAGAAAGCTACATTGTTCATGCTATCCTTTTCAAAACATTGACCCCTCCCATTTTAATATTTAACTTTGCTTTTTGGAAATGCAAAAAGAACGGTATATCAATGAAAAAATAAAAATAATATAACTGAAATTTGTTTCTAATAACCAACACAGAATCTTTAATTTTGCTGCAAACCTGATATGTCGAATGCTTCCAAATGAAAAATAAGTTTCTAGGAAGACTCCTTGTCCTGTCTCTAATGTTCTAGACAACCCAGTACTGCAAATACAATTTTATTGGTTAAACTCTAAAGGGTATGTGTAATTAATTACTTTTTAACAAGTATTCACGATTAATTTATAGGATATAGCCCCTTTCTCTACATTTAGCATTGAAAAGTAAGAAATCCCCCGTTATTTGCAAAACCATTGAATCCCCTACCATTGCTTAGACCATTGCATTCTAGACTTAGAAAGGCCGCGGTGGCCTGGTGGTAAGGTCTCGGCTTGTGAGCCATAGGGTTTCAAGATCGAGACCCTATTCCACAGAAGAACCGTCGCGTAAGGGGGTCTGTTCACGTTAAATCCATCATGCCAAATTTCCTCCCGCTGGTGTGGTGTGGCGTGGAGGGGGGGGGTGCCAGCTCAGGTGTCGTCCTCGTCATCTGACTGCGGTTCAAAATTACGAGGTCCGTCCCAAAATAGCCCTAGTGTTGCTTTACAATGGGACGTAAATATAACTAAACTCTAGACTTGCAATCAATATGCAAGGTTATAAAACAAATTGCTTTCGTCTTTCTTGCCAATTTACGACTCTTATTTTCGAGAATAAAAAGTGCCATTGAAACACATTCCTTTTTAAACATTTCATGTTATGTAAGATAAAGTATAGGCAAGAGAACATCAGAAGCGGTAGATCACCACGTAGTCCTTTACCCTGAAGGTAGATGTCTCTCGGAAACAAGAAATATATGGATTGTTACATCTGTAATTTTTCTTCTTATGTCAGATACCCAGTTCGTGATGTCCCCTACCGCTGCATCGAACAAAGAGTGACCATGAAGTCTGGAGCACTGATCGGTGGTTGTGGCTTTAGGCAACGTATGGAATGGAGTTGAAATACATTGATCCACCTTTCATCAACGAAAATTATTGACTTTTAGACCACTAGACATACCAGTTACTTTTTGTGTGAATGTCAGGTGGTAATTTTCAAAGTCAGGGGAAAAAATACTTTATATATATATATATATATTGTTACGAAATTTTCTTTACCGGAGTTCGTTTGGATAGTGGGAGTGATATGGTGTGGAGAACGCTCAAATCAGCAGGCAGAAGTAGAATAAAAACAACGACGTTTATTTACACGAAGACACACAGGACAGCACAAAAGCGTCAACTATATACAGCACAGAAGACGATTATCTTCACCCGAGACGTGTAGCATACAACCAGAATCTACCGCAGACAGTAGCGCACAGCTCAGTTCAGCACTAGCTTGACTCCGTCGTTTACGACTCCTCCGCTCCGTCTTCGGACTTCTCCGTCGTCTCTCAACTCGGACTTCGTCGTCTCCGACTCGACTTCGTCGTCTCCCAATTCGGACTTGACTCTCTGGCAGCCGCAGCCCCTTTTATAGGTCTCAGAAGGCGGGGCTAGAAGCCTCTCCACCAATCAGGAACGTTCGAGGCGTATCTCGGTTCCTACTGGACGGATCGGGAAAATTCTCAAAGTTTCGGGTATTATCTATTTTGGCGCCAAAGTCGCCAAATTCGTCGCCAAGTCGCCAAATGGTCGCCAAGTTCCGGGACCTTTGACGCGCCACACGGGTTCCGTCCATTCAGATGACTGTAAAACTTTCTTTCCAATGATGGAACAAACTATGCTGGGAAGCCGAATTGCAGGTTTGTAACAATATATATATTTAGATAATTAGTGTTTATGCCTTAATACTTGATATGATGTTCTACATAAATGTTGGTTAAAAGCATTTTTAAATAGGAATGAAATATTTTTAATTAGAAAAACTATAAAAGCCTGGCTTAAAATATTGATTAAAAATGATATGAAAATACACACCTGAAAAATTATTTATATAAAAATTACATCTCTCATTTATTTGAATAGATTTCGACTCAAAAATAAGTTCATTTTAATAAGACAGGAAAATTAATTCTTGAATTTGAATTCAGTATATTTCATCCATAAGCATTTGTGATTAATATTTAGTACTTCTGGTTTACTTGTAAATGAAGTTTAAAGAGAAAGTAATGTAATCGTCAAACAAATTTGATTTGAAATTTTAACAAATTTCTAGATTTTAGATTTATTCGCCCGAAAAATACATTTTCGAAATATTGCCAGTCTATCTTGAGTACGAGAACTGAAAACGCTTTGAGCTAGATGTGTGAAAACTGGTATATGGCATTTGCACCAATTTATATATTTATATCAAGTTTAAATGAAATCCATTCAAAGGGAATATGTCGGGCTGGTTATTGGATTGCAAGTGAACATGAAAAACTACAAAGTATAGGGATGATCTGTATACTGTTATGCATGTAAAATGCGCTAACTCAAAAGGGCAATTGCTTAGATAACCCATATTTTGTACAACATAATGCTATTAAAATTCTAGTTCTTTGTTTTAATCGGTTGAAAGAAAGGCGTCCAAAATACATCTTCGTTTTTTCTCAATATACTAAGAAACACTCTTATGCTAGAAAGAGTGTTTCCCATCATAAGAGGGATTTTCCCATCAAAATCCCTCTTATAATGGGAAAATCCCTCTTATGCAGGGTTCTTGCTGGAAAAATCCCTCTTATGCAGGGTTTATGCTGGAAAAAATCCCTCTTATGCAGGGTTTATGCTGAAAAAAATCACTCTTAAGCAAGGTTTATGCTGGAAAAATCCCTCTTATGCAGGGTTTATGCTGGAAAAATCCCTCTTATGCAGGGTTTATGCTGGAAAAATCAATCATATTCAAGGAAAAAAATCTGAGCACTCGAGGTGTTCACGGTCTTGGCCTAGATCCAAAATTTTATGCAACAAAGTAGTAAAATAATAACACCTTTATTAGGAAATATGAAAGACAGTTTTGGGGAATATACTTCCATTGGTTTATCAGAATTTTAGTAAATTCGAACATTTTTTATTTTTGTGTATATATAAGTTATTCTAAATTATTCTTTCCTCATGGTATAACAAATGAAAATTCTAACAACATTTTCTTAATTTTTTTATTGATTTATTAACTTATTTTAATCCATTAGCTATCGAAATTTTTGAAGCATTTGGAATTACATAGTTTTTGTCACGAAGTAATTGACAAAAGAAAAAAAAATCTCACACTGATTATATTATAATTATATTGAATTTCGAATCTAAATAACTCATGTATTTATAAAAAAATTAAATTCCAAGAACATTAATAAAAATATAATTTAAAAATTTGTTTCTATTAAATTTATTGTGGTTTAGTTGCCTATTGGTTATATTTCATTTCAGTTAAATCATTTAAATATGATCTTATGTTCATGATTTAATTATCTTACGTACGTTCTGTTCATTCACAGACGAAACCTTGTAATGAAGACCATCTCCATAATGTCAGGGAATTAATAAAAAGCGTAAATGTCCAGTTCAACTATCTTTTCCGGTATTGTAGCTTTATTTTCCGTTCGTTTTGTGAGCTACACAGAAATTAAACGGAATTCTTCTTCTTTATATTTCAACAATGGAGAAAAACCACGCGATTAATTATTTGAGGAAACAGAGAAACAGTTTGAATTTCAGAGCAAACAAATTGAAAAACAAAAGAGTGTAACAAATTGTTGAAAATTTGATTTATATATGTTTCGGAAAGTATAAAAAATATTACGGTAAATATAATTGGTGATTAATTATTCATAAAAGGCCGGGATAGCCTGGTTGGTAGGGCGTTTTATTCGGATCCTTCGGGATGCGAGTTCGAACATCACCGACAGACTCTCCGTGTGTGTGGTGGCTGGCGCACGTATAAATCTGTCGTGGTCACAAAGTCTTCCATGGCGGGAGTAATACCACTGGGGGTACTGGATTAGGGGTGATCGTTCTCAGGTTCAGGTCTAAATTAATATCTGTGGATGAGTGAATGAAATGCATGAATGAAGTCCACCCCGTAAAAAGGGTTATGACGTGTGTGTAGCTAAGTCGTACTCTTGGCCCTTGATAGCGCTACTGAAAAACAAGAGACGCACCCTTGGCTTAAAATCACTGACTTCTAAAGTCAGTGGGCTTGTCTATGACAAGTGCGATTAGAAACAGCAACAACAGCAATTGTTTATAGTCACCAATAAGTCTAGTGGTGATCACGAATAATTACGGTTAATCATATATATTCACCGAATTAATCATATTTACCGTAACACATACACTAGTGGTCAAAAGTATTGCAAGTTTGAGAAATTTCACGTTTTTCCATTAACAAGCCCCAAAAAGAAATATTTGTTTCATTTAAAATAATACTTTCTAGTATAAATGTGGTGGAGAAGTTTCAAGCTATTGTGCCATCCATTGTGAAATAATCGATTATGTCATTCCGATAGTTTATTATAAAATCGCTCCGACTGCGAAGGATTTCATTTCATTTGTTGCTCTGTCGAAGTGCGTTTACTGCACATTGCTTTTCAGTTTAAACTGGTCATTTCTTTTTAAAACGTGTGAATTAACGCGTGAGAAGCGCCAGCCTGTTATTTTAAAGCATCAAGAAACATTTCAAATGTTAAGATAGCTCTGCAGTGAGTCGACTGTTTCACGCCTCATAAAGAGATTCAAAACCGAAGGAACCGTAGATAAAAAGCCTAGAAGTGGTCTTCTGAGGTTATCTTTTAAACATACTGATGCTACATTGACACGATTATGCCGTAGAAATAGATTTGCAAGTTCTGATACACTTGCAGGAGAATGGAATGTGACCGCGTCTGTCATTGCCAGTCCCATACCATCTCGAAGGAGGCGCTGTGAAGCTGGTTACGAAGCACAAGTACATAGAAAAAACCCAATACTGACGAAAACAATATGGGAAAAAGATTGCAGTGGGCCAAGGTGCACAAAAATTGGAGTATTTTGGAATGGAAACATATTCAGCGACGAAAGTCGCTTTTCTTCAATATCTGACAAGCTGGTTACGTTTGGCGTAAGGCAAAGGAGATCATGGCGTTAGAATGCCTGGTTCGTACATCAAAACACCCAGAAAGCGTAATGGAGGGGGCATGTCATACCAGTCAACTGGACGACTTCATTTTGTACAAGGAACCACGAATGGTAGTGACAAGTATGTTGGTATGCTGAAGAATCAATTGCTTCGTAGTGCACGTAACATGCTCCCAAGGCAGAAATAGATATTTCAGCAATATCTAACACCCAGCCATACATCGAAAAAGGTAATACAAACTTTACAATTAATTTTAAATTTCATTTCAGTTCATTTCTGACCTCAATATCGAAACATTCGTTATTTTAAGTTAAGGCTGCGTTTGCAAAACAAGGTATTAATATTCGTGCATATCCAGCAAACTCGCCAGATTTAAACCCCATTAAGAATTTGTGGTGCATAATGGGAAAGAAAATATTTGAGAATCATTCTAGAATAAAATGGAAACTTCAGGAAAATTATAATTAAAGTTTGGCACCATGAAATAACCGAAAGAAATGTTTCAGAACTTTGTAGATTCCAAGCCTAACAGAGTGGCTGCTGTGATCGAAGCCAGAGACGGCCCAACCAAATATTAAATGCTTTTCAGCCAATTTGAACTCTTTTATTATTTTTTCTGATCAAAAGAACTTGAATTTTTTTTTCTTTACTTCATTTTATTCCGGGGAACCAAAATGGATTCCGATAGGGATAACCTGTACATTTTGTTTGCATTTTATTCTCTTTGAAATTAAATAATTACTTTTGTTCGATAACTTAATTATATCTTGCCTTCAGACTTATTTAACATATTGACATAAAAAATCACTTTAAATGAAAAAATATTACTTTTGGGGGGGCTTATTTTTGAAAAAGCATGAAAATTCTCAAATTTGCAATACTTTTGACCAGTAGTGTATATATATGTAATGATATCTCTTAATCTAAATTGAATCCTAATTAATTTCCTAATTTTTATCTTAATTTAGCCCATATTAACTTTATTCTAAAATGTTTTCTTACTTCCTGATCCAATTGCCACTTTTTATTTAATTAATTTTACATGCGCACTATAATACTGCTGGTCTCAGCATTTTCTCATGCTCGGAGAGAAGGTGTTAAAAATCTATAATACTTAACAACATTCCTTTCCTAAATTAACTCATGTTAAAGAAATCCCTATCAGGATCTCATAATAAAAACCACTGAAGGGAAAATTTCGGTCTTTCTTTCATCTTTCGCTCTTATGTAGCGACGTAGACTGGTGTACTTCTTACCACTTATTCTTGTAGATAAACTATACCTCCTGGGATGGAATAAACAGAAGTTATAAAAATTCAAAAGTGTCTTCTCTTCTGTCACGCAACTGCTAAAAATGTTTTACGTGTATTCAGTAAAAATTCTCACGAACTTTAAATAAATAACATTAAAGAGACATTATTTTTTTTAATTTGAAAATTTTAATCCTTTGAATTCGGAAAAGTTATTTAATGCATGTTTATTCACCTAATAAAAACTTGTTTATTACTCCGGAAAATAAATATATATAATTGTTTTAAGGAAGTCTCCTGTTTAATTATTTTGCATCTTCTTACTACTCTGTAGGTATTTTTAACAATCAAAATTAAAAAAAAAAACAACGTGAAAAGGATGCATCTTCTTGAATGATGAGTGAAAGGTACCATCCGAATTCAAAGAGTTAAAATTCATTTTTGTGCAATAATATTTCGGAAGTTATCACAGAAAAACTCCAAAATTCAGGTTTATTTTTAATTGATTAAACAATTTAAAAAGATCGCTCCTGTTAGACATTCCTATCTTTCAGAATAATATATCTACCAAATTTTGCTACACACTCTCGCACACACACGTTCATCTTTATTAAAAATAGAAAAAAGATAGAGATGTATATTTTTATCAAAACAACATTTTTTTTCAAATAAAATAAAAATTGTGACATTTCTGAAGACATAGAAAAACAATACAAACAATTTTGGTTGCTTCGGCAGATACCCATTTTCCTTTGTCCCGAAGATGGATAGCGACTCAGTTGCTTAAATCAGAAACTAAATCTTTGTCTTCCAGAAAACTGAAGCCCGATTCTTTGTTTCCTGAAAATCTCTGCCTGCAACTTTTCTCCTTCTCTTTTTATTAAGTTATTTCGGTTCCTTTTCTCTCGAAAATCGAGTTAATTTTCTTAACTGCAAGGATTTTGATCCAAATGCTTTTCACACAACTTGCATCATTGTTATTGCTCTCTGTTTTTCTGTTAAAGCTAAACGGAATCCAAAAATGTAGAGAACAAAATTTTCAGTTTCTTAACAAAATTCATTTGATCAGTAATATAATTATAATGGGGAAAAATAACATTCTAGAATTGATGTACCTTTTGTAAGAGACCTATATTTTTAAAATCTCGTGTACAAAGTATACAATAAAAAAATAGTTATTGAAAAAAAAATCGAATTTGAGATTATGATGAATTTCCATATTTCAGATTCCCTTTAATCCGGAAAACACTTATGTTGCCTCTCGGTCTATTAGTAAACACAATAACTCAAAAACGCATTAAAATAGAGGGATTAAATTTGGAAAATATTTTTATAAGCAATTTGTTTATTTCTGAAATCATAGAAGTCTATCTGTTCGTATATCTGTATGCAAGTGAATTTGATTACTTTCAAACGCAAAGTGATCGATGAGTGAAATTTTGTACAAAATTTTAATATCAGATATTTAAGATGAATATAAAATTGGAAACCAATCCATTAAAGTGGTGGGTTTATTTATACGTACATGATATAAAACTCCCAAAAAATGAAATTAGGTATGCCGTTTTATGAGTCAGTATTTAAATTAGGGCCCATTCTATCAAAAGGAAGGCAAACCATATTCGTTTTATTATTATTCGTTATACATTTAATCTTTTAAAACCATAATGTCAAGCAGAAAACTCTATACATTAAGTATAGAGTTTTATGCTTTAATCGAAAGTGGTTTCGTTCTTAAGGACTTCTTGCGATTTTGGCGTATTGCCTCTATTTCCATGTCTACTCCAGTGAAGCTTCTAGAAGGCGAGGATTTGTCTGACAATAATCAAAAAATTTAATTTATTTTCCACGTGGTAGATAAAATTGAAGGGCATTCCTGTTATATTATTTTGGATATAAGTCATATCATAGACTCACCGACCAGCCCGCAGACACTCATATAAAGAAAACTGAATGACCGGACTACCGCAACAGCAACACTGTCAGGAAATGTGGTTGACTCCATCACCGGTCAAGGCACAACTCTTCCAAAAGGAAGTACGTCCCGTCATCGATGGGAGGAGCCAGATCCCCCACCTTTTTGTGTATTTTCCATGGTGGCGAGATCCAACCATCAAACCGGAAGCAATTCATCCTCTTTTCGAGGTGCTCCCCGGGGGTCTTATTTTGGATATAATGAAAAAGTCGAATGTCAAATATGGAATTAACTTTAACTGTCTAAAATACAACGCAGCCATAAAATAACGCTTTTGGTTTATGAAGCAACTGTAGATCAAGTCAATGAAAGGAAGAAAACCAAATTTCATATACAAACTCACGAAGACAGGGAGAAATGGATTCTAAAAATAAAATAAGCGGGAGTGTTCTCTCTTTTAATTTCTTGCACAATTAAAGAATTTAGCACCGCTCTTTCAGTTTTTCTTCTGTATTCCCTGAACATATTTTTATTTTCTCACATAAGAAGTACACAAAAATAAACTATTGTAATCGTCAAATAATTCGAGCTCGAGATTTGTCAAATCTCCACATTTCAAATCTCCTTGAGTCCTACTTGAGTCTCCTTGAAGGACATTTTGAAGTTATGCCTCTCTGTCTGCCCATTTATGAAACACGGTAATTCACAAACGCTTCGCCAAATTTTTATGAAATTTGATGCATGGGCATTTACCCTACTTTTGTAGAATTTTATCGAATTCTGAACAAAATCCATTTAGAGGAAGTCCGGGTATCTGAATGCAAACAGACATGGAACTTACAAGTTAAAGAACTAGATAGATAAAATTTTGTAAGCAATGTAGATTTTCTTTTCAGATTTTGAACCGAATCTGTTAAAAGCCTAACCAAGTGTCGATCTGTCCATCAGTATGCATGCAAACTTACTATCTCAAATATGTAATATTTTAAGCATATATAATTTTGGCATATGATTTTTGTGATTATAATTACATTTTTGCCCTTGGTCGTGAAAAAAACTCATCCAAATTGCAAATTCCATTTTCGAATACTTGTGCATTAACCGCAATCCAAGGATTACATGATAGATTCAATAAAGTGTTGTATTCATACCAAAGGATTATATTTCGTAACTATTGTTAGCCAATGCGATGCAAGACACTCGTGGCCTCATCCAAGGATTAGAATTTTATGTAATGGGCAGAAGATAATTATTTATTAGAGAGTGTATGAGAAAGTTTTGGTTAGACTGCTTCTATAATTTTAATCTGAAGTAATGAAGGAAAAGAATCAGATCTTTAAAGTCAAGATAATTCACATTCGTGAGTGATCTCCCAGTTTTTACGGGTAATGGTGTCTTATGAGCGCGTTTTGCTCTTCGAAATATAATGAAGAATACTGAATAAGCATTCTTATTGACTTTCTTTCCACAGTTTGGATTCAAAATCTGGACATGGTTTGGTCACAAAAACACAACTCAAATTTGATCTCCCCCTGAAAAATTACTAAAGCCCCCACTCTTTTTTTCCTTTTCTGCCCGTTCTAATTTCCATATTTGAACTGTTGCATATACAGGATTTTTGGTAAAGTTCTTTTAAATATTTCACATTCAAAACGGCTCAAAAAGATATCGCTCAAAAAAATCTAGTTAAAAAAAATTTACGCTATAGTATAATAAAACCTCAGGAAGAAGTTTTATTGAGTTATGTGCAAAATGGCTGAGATATTTGTTATTCAAATTATAAACTTACAGTGACTTCAATAAGGCTTCGTTCTAAAATTGAAAAATGGGTATATTCGCAATATATTGAAAATTATACGCTCGCAAACCTGCTTAACTTGGAATAACTATAATAATACCGTAGAATATATTTTTCAGTTTTAGGGCGAACCGTTTCTTATTTCAAGGAAAGTCCATAATTTTAATTGTAAATATCTCCGACAGTTTTACAGATAACTTCAAGAAAGCTTTTCTTATGTTTCTATTGTGGTATAGTTTACATTTTTCTAACTGGGCCTTTCAGCTGAGATTTTTTTGTAACTTTCTTATTTAGCCATAAGGAGCGCTATAACTTGTCTTACTAAATTCAGCTCAGCCATTTTACTATAGGTATATGTTATTTAATATATGTATAGTTATATATGTACAGGCTATACAAAATGCCGTTTTGAAATTAAAGGGTGTAATATGCTTCAATCAATTACTTTGTATATATCGCGTCAGATTGTTCATTTGTGCTTATAAATATTTTCAATTGCTACAATATCTATGTTTATCAGCATTTTCCTTAAAATTTATTAACAGAAATAGAAAAGTATAAAGCAATTCATAAAAGACATTGTAAAGTAATGGCATCTCTTTATTCTTCAGTACCTTATTCATTAGCGGAATTTGCTGAATTCCTGACTTCCAACAGGAAACCATTGTTTGATATTGAAATAAGTTTGACTCAAGTCCATTTTAATTAAATCCTGCAATCTTTTAACTCGATTTCTGTGTTATATCGCTTACTAATTGAACCAAATTCGAATGCTCGAGCGCCTGTGTGGGCTGTGTTGGCTGATTAAAACGGGGGTCGATGACAACGGAAACTGGAAGCCTTTTGTTCGTCTGCCTCACCACCGGCATTCAATCGGTGTAATGAGTCTCTATTATATCCTTTCATTCTCTGCCTAAAAAGAAAAAGGAAATTTTATCCTGCTCCTACGAAGTTTAATCTCTGAATTTCGCCCAGGCTCATTATTTATTTTAATTAGCTTTCACTCCCTTACACGCTTTTAATTATCATAAATCATCTCTACGCAGAGATTTTACGCTGAGAACACATCCATTATAAAAGTTTTCAAAATAAAACTGTCGGTGGCTGGATTCCGCCGATAGAAAAGTCTCGGTATTGGGTGTTCATCATAAATAATGGCTTAATTTTGAAATTTTCTTTTGTGTTTTATTTTAAGGTCCCTCTTAATGTTTATATTTTATTGTTTGAAAAAATTTTGATTTTTTTTGTTCAGTTATTGTGTTGTAATATTTATTAGAAACATTTTATTTCTTTATTTACTTGGTTTTTGCCACTGGGAAACAAATTAATTTGATTTATTAGTACAAATGAAATGTCTCAAACATTTCGAACCAGACCTGAACATTTACATTAAGTTACTAAACACAGACATTCAGAAAATTTTACTCCCAGCTCAAAAACTGGATCGTTTTCCTTGAAGGTTCTCCTGGGGAGGGGGGGGGGGGGGAAATTATCCCAATATGGGCTCTAAGTCCGAATTCTCTTTCAGGCAGTTTGGAGAACGGATAATTCCTACATTATGCGACCTTAATTCATATACTTCACAATACCAGAAGTGAGCTTCTCCCGCCCTGTCAGGAATATCGCCGTAACAAGGCTATGTGAAAAGTATGTCTGAGTTCTAATGGACATCATAGGTCATGATATATCTTTCTTTATCGGAAGTAGGTTCCGTCATTGAGTGGAAATACCTCGACCATACAACATAACTTTTCTAGTTCAGAGTCTGAGAACCAATCACTAAACCGGGAAATTCTCATCGTCATATAGGGGTGCTCAGGGTAGAGGTATTTTTAACTATACAGGTTATCACGAAAAATCATTTTCTAACATCAAGAATAAATCAGGTTTACAGAAACCAATTCTTTCCTCGAAAGAATATGGAATCAAAATACAAATAGAGAGAACTCTTTGTTTGTGAATGAATTAAAAAAAAAAAGATCACACGACATTAGAAGTTTGTAAATTGCAGCACGAGGGGCAATTTTTGGTGGGTTACGAGAAGACGCTAAATGTAATGTATTTTTCCAAAATTTGCAAAAAATGTTATATAATCTTTAAACGTTCATAAAGCCACGTAGAAACAATACAAGTTAAAAACGCAATATGCATACAAGCGACTCATGTCAATTCATACCCAGCCTACCAAAACAGAAAAACTCCTGTTCGTTATGACCATTCAATGCAGTTTATCTATGCATTAATTTCAAAGTAATTCAATTTAATTGAGTAAACAATAATTATATTTTTGATAATTTTTACTATTATTTAAAGGTTTTCCTCAATAAAACTTCCTTTTCGATCCATTAAATCTCTTTTGGAAATAATTATGCTATTTATTTTTCCTAAAAGAAATTTAATATGTTGATATAGATTTGGATTTATAAAATGAATCGCAATGCTTAAAAGTTTGGATATCCAGCACAAGAATAAAGACCACATCTCAGGATTAAGGGAAAGTAAATTTAATAGCAAATAATAATAATAATAATATAGTTGCGTATATGAAGGTAGCAGGACAAAACAGTTTCATGGATATAAACGAAGTTTTTTAAGCTTCGGAGTTCCATCTTTTTATAAAAATTTAGTTGAAATATTCCAGAGGTTTGTTATTTATATATAATTTTCGTCGATCAATTAAGGTGCAAAATACCTACATTTGCTTTCATGAAAATTTAAAAGAGACGCTAATAAATCTATGGTAAACTAAAAAATGATGTGAACGTGGAAGTGGGTTTAAAGAATGCGGAAAGGTTACAAAAGTCCGTAATGGAAAAACCAAATAAATAAATATGGTACAAATTCCTTGGATGCAAACTAAGCTTAAAAATACAAATTCAACATTTTTCCTAAGCCCATCCAGGGGGACTGTGGAATCAGAAGAAAAAAAATCAAGAATACAAGACCAATATACCGTCCGCATCAGACTTTTAAAGACAGGGAGCTGTTATAATGCTTTTATAAATAATTTCTAACCATTCAGAGAAAATGGCATATTATTCCTAAATATACAAAAGATACAAATTTTAAATTTAAACAAAAATCTATTTTTCTGCTATCAAAACTGAATGAGCAATGAAGATTTGAATATCATTATTTTAAACCATTTTGGCTCTGATTCAACGGCTGCTTCAATGTAGGTCATCCAATTAATTGGCTAGAATTTCTCAAGGTAGATTCTCATTGGTCTAATACATTAAAATTCCAAGCTTCATAACTCCACCTGATCTGGTTCATCTTTCTACCAATCCTAGAAGAATTATAGAACAATAAAAATTCCATTCCTCCTTCTTCTTTACTTTCCAATCCCCTTTT
>JAPMOR010050637.1:99769-110464 GCA_026543865.1 Argiope aurantia | reverse complement strand
TTAAAACATAATGCATAACAGTGAAAATTCAATTAAAATAAATCTAGCGATCACTTTTACAAGGATACATAGTCACAGCCTTATAGCATCATTTAGGGTTCTTAGTTTAAAAATTGAACAGAAACTTTCCCAAATAAGAATTATTCAAATTATTATTGTTTTTTATAAAGAATCCACTTAAAATCAATTAATTAAAACATACAGTTGATAGATTTTCACTTCGAATTACAAAAATGGAATGCTATCTGTCCACCCTCACCCAATGGCGGAGTGAGGGTAAATGACACCTGAAGTGGCATAAATATACTAATATTTTGACCCAATGGTGTCGACTAAGATTGAAAAAGAGGCATCTATATCTCCCTGCCGTCCCCACCGGTCACTGTACCATTGACCCCACTTCTAACGCTATCCGTTTCCATTGCTTCCTAAAATTGTTAACGATTAAGTAAAAATAATGTGCCCAGAACCTATCGGAGATTTTTTTCACTCTCTCAAGATATTTTACTTTTAAAGAGTGATATAAATACAGTAATGCTTTGGTCACATGACGCCATCTAAGATTGAACACCTTCGTGCCTACCAACTTCCAGTTACAGCACCACTGTCTCCATTTCTAAACAATGATTGATCAACCGATTCTCTTGCTTCCTAACACTATTACCAATTAATTAACGGTAAGATATCCAAAACCTACTAGGAATTGTTTGCTCCCGCAAAATATTTCACTTCAAAAAATGCCGTAAATGCACTAATGCCTTTTCCCCATAACGTCTCTTAAGATAGAATCCAGGGCATCCATACCTACCTGCTCTCCCCCTCTAGTTACTGTACCAGTGTCTACACCTCTAAATATTGACTGGTCAATCCGTTTCTCTTATTTCCTAATATTGTTACTAATTAACCAAAAGTAAGGTGCCCAGAGCATGATAGGATTTTCTTTTCGCTTTCTTAAAATATCTCACTTAAAAATAAAAAATAAATATTCTTACGTTTTGACCCCATGGCTTTCCCGAAGATTAACATCCTGTGCACCAATATATCCTTGCCCTCAGGTTGGGACGCCACTTCCTTAGGGATTTTATGATCCTAGGGAGTGTACATTTTGAAATATCTCTTCAATTAACTGATCAATTTAGTTTTCACATACCAACACATTTTTAACTTAATCTTTAATATGCTAACAATTCATTTTTGTATACCTTATTACTTTGGCAACTTAGTGAAAATATCGATATACGTTTTTATTAATTTATTTTTAATGTGTATATCACGGGAAAAATGATTAAAATAATAACGTTGTTGAAAAATTATAATTATTTATTTACGCTTTCCTTATATATAAATAATAGAATTTCATTATTATTTTGGAAATATAACATTAAAAAAAATATTATTTTACCATATATGTTTCGTTGGATTCCACATAACAAGTTAAATGGACAATGCCTTGAGGCAGTGCTGAAGTCAGTCAAATATTGAGGAAGCATTCAAATATGTTACAGCTCATCTGTATTGAGTTAGTTGACGAATAGCATTATCAAAAGTAGTCAAGACTATAAAGAATAGTTGAGTTCCCCCTGTGTATTTTCTGCTTTTATGGTTGTTTACTACCAATTTTCTGTTTGTGTGTTGCTGTTTATTGTAAGTGGTGTTCTTGTGTACGCTTCGGCTATCTTTTGTTGTTTGCGTATTTTAGCGTTGAATGAATGTCGTTGCTTGTTACTGAACCTGTTGGATTATTTCACCGTACACTAACAACATTGGAACAGACTTTTTTAATATGGAATTTTCTGTAACAATATAAATACATCTTGCAACCCTAATTTCATACAGTTCATAGAATTTTGAATTAATTTTTATCAATTGCCAGAACATTTCTCCTAAAACTGACAATAGGTCGGTGCATTTCATCAAATTACAATTTCTGTAATTGTACGCGCTCCACAAACCAAAAAACCCATAATAGATCCAGTTCATTTCACATTCTTTTATTTAGAAAAAAAATATGACTTTTTTTAAATTTTTTTATAAAATTAATTTAATTGACAACTAGACTAATAATATTTTCTAACGTACATGCTAGCAGTTATCACTTTCAGTCTTGGGGTCCTAGGTGAATGTTTGATAGGAAATCCATCTCTGCTTTCACCCCAAAGCATAGCTGGATAATTCCTTTCCTTTATTTCCTAAAAATGACATTAACAAATAAGAAATAAAGATTTTTCCACCGTTGTCACCAGTTAAAGTCATGTGGCTTGTACAAGAATTAATTCGTATTATAATAGAAAAAGAAATTATTGTAATTTTCTAAATTTACACTCGATCAT
Organism: Argiope aurantia; assembly: GCA_026543865.1. Classification (NCBI taxonomy): domain Eukaryota; kingdom Metazoa; phylum Arthropoda; class Arachnida; order Araneae; family Araneidae; genus Argiope; species Argiope aurantia. The sequence goes on along the minus strand of JAPMOR010050637.1, from coordinate 108,134 downwards.
AAACGACCCTTTATGCGTCAGAATGAAGATAACGTAACGATTGACTGGATTCGAGGGCAATACTTCAAACCCAGATAGAGAAAAAGAGACAAGAATCTGTGATTCCGAAAACAAAGAATCCCTAACTCATCAGCACCGCAGTATTCAATTAGGGAGTTCCTTGGCGAAGTTTCTCGCTTCTTTTGTCCTTTCTAATGAAAAGGAGGATATTTATGCTAATGAGTCGCCTTTATCCTGGTTGTTATTAAAAGCGACCCACTTTCACATTCCACGCCAAGACTTTAATCTTGGTATTTTAAAAGCTGAAAGCCACGCTTCCTCCTAAATTAAAGAATGCTGAATAAACTGACTCCATTAAGGATTTTTCGGTCTGTGGCGTGCCGAATTACAAAAATGACAATCTGATGAAATGCATCAATATTTCATCACATTTAAGGAAATATTATCGTATTTTGTTTCGTATTAGGTATAAAACAAGCCTGAACTACCTAATCGTGCCATAAAAGAATTATCAATTAAAATGAATTTTTACCCCTAACTGAAGACGGGAGTCAAATCTACTCCGTGTTGTTCATTAGCTCTGATTATCACGTGGAATTTTATCCTTGAGTGTAATCATCTCCTCAGTATCTTCTTGTTGTTCTTTCAGCAGTATGTTGGTGGAATCCATTCAAATAACCGAGTTATTCTTTTTCAAAATTTTTGATGTTTATATCATTTATGTCATTGATTCCATGTCTTTGAAACTGTTTTTAATTTGAATAATTCAAAAAGAATTAAGAAATATACTCAAAATTATATTTTAAAATAATGTATTCTTCATTTTCATTTGTTAAATTCTTACAATTATTAACACGAGTGTCATTCCGCAATATCTAAATGAAGTAGATGCTGATTAAAAGTTTGTTTAGGTTTTTCTTATAACATCTTTCCAACACTTAATATTATAATAATTACCATTTTTTAATATTTTTGGTAACTAAATGATTTCCAGAACGTATTATGTTTCCAAAATTAATTCCAATGCTGTTTACAAAAGGCAAAAAAGAAAAATAACAATGGAGTCATTTTGACTCCATGCCTCTGACCGCGCGAGGAAATTCATTTGTCCAGTTACAAGTTAAACGATAAAACAATGTAGCGACGAATAATTATATTGAATATATTGTGGTGATTTGTGCTACAATAATTTCTAAAAAGTGAAAATCTCACTCGCGTCTTCCCTATTCAACAGGGAATTCAGTCAGTGTGGATAAAACATGGCCGATTAAGTTTGGAATCGGTAGCTAACCGGTAATAATAATTTAAATGGTTGTGAAATTATTACCTATATGTTTCGATGTTTTTATATGTTGAATCCGTGTCATTCAGTATCCATAAAATGTATGTAATGTAATATTTATATAATTTAAATGGTTGTGAAATTATTACCTATATGTTTCGATGTTTTAATATGTTGAATCCGTGTCATTCAGTATCCATATAATGTATGTAATGTAATAAATAATTAGAAGGCTGAAATACTGATTATTTGGAATACAGTAAAACTAAAATATGCATTTGATACATATGCTCTTGACTGCTATATTACGTAGGATATTTTAAAATAAATTGATTCCTATAACTAGCTGAGGAGAAATATTACAAATTTATTACATAATTTAAATACTCGGCTATGTGTTTTTCATTCTTTGTATGCTTCTCTTTTCTATCTCAATTGCTCTCCGTTCATGCCCATTTAAATAATTATGGATCTTAATCATTCTAGATTCAAAGGCATGTTGTCCAATGCTAAAAGATATCTGTTGTCTCTTCCGTCTGATCATAATTCAAAATTACGAGACTTATTTCAAAGTAGTATTCTGTTGTTGCTTCAGAATGTGAATAAACGATTCTCTTCATATCATATAATTTTTATACAAATCTACATATAGATATGTAAAATTATATCTGTTGTATAAATTTATATCTTGCTTTGGAAAAGAAAGGCTAAATTTACTGTCTTGAATATTAAAAAGTTAGTTATCAGAATCATAACAAATCGACTGGAAACAATGCTAAAAATAAATTTCAAAAGAAATGAAAAAAAAGTAATTATATACCAATAAAATGAAATCTACGATAGCAAATTTCTAGTTATCATGCGGGGACATTATTATCTTTTAAGACATTATTTGTCTTAATTAATTTAAGTCATTAACCAGTTTAAATCGGTTTGAAATAATTACGAGACTTCTCTATCGGTCTCTCTCTCTCTCTTTCTCTCTCTCTCCCTGTATATATATATATATACATAAAAACGCATCTGCTTTCAAAAAAGCATACATAATAATAATAATAATAATTCAATACTGGTAAAAGCAGAAATATATGCGATTAAAAGATGATGATGAAAATTGCCTTATGCATTTATGCTTTACTCATTGCCTAAGCGATTTAGAGCTTCAATATTTATTTCCTACGCGATTTAGAGCTTAAATATTTATTGCCTACTCTATTTAGAGCTTAAATATTCATTGCCTACTCGATTTAGAGCTTCAAACTCCCCTACCCATAACAACATCATGTTCTCACATGATAATAATAAAGCGTAAGTATCTGTTTATATTATTCGTGTATAAGACACATAATTTTCCTTAAAATAATCTTTGATTCAAGTTATTATTTCATACATTAATTTAAGTCTTCTGTTACGTTTGGTATCCTCGGTACGATCATTTTTAATTTGAACTGGTGCGAGTTTGAAGTGGTTTAGAAGTCAGGCATTATTTCGATATATTTGCTAATGACTGAAGGATTTTAAATAATAAATTAATTAGTATGGGATTCAATTGGCACAATTAGTTAATCTGGAATAAATGTTTTCTAACAAAGCATTTCAAAGCATGTTTTTTATCAGTTTTTATTTTTATGTAGTTTTTAGTAAATAATGATTTAACAAGAAGTGGTTAACTCTACAGTCTTAAGCTATTCGAGTTATTTTCAAGTGTAAAAATATTTGAGTTATTTTAAATCATTTTTGTAGATAGAACATGCGCAGTAATTTTTTTTCCTTTGCCGTTTATTCGATTATTCTTAAACTGAAAACATACACTGGTGTGCAAAACTTAAGCAACAATGCAAATTTTAAGCAGATAGCCATGAAATTGCAGAAAAGGAGTTCTTGTGATCAGTACAATGAACACGTAATTCCAGAGAAAGGTCATGCGAATGCAAATATCAGGAACAAAACGTCACAGGCGACGTGAGCGTACGCAAAACACGTGCGGAAGGCGCGCGCAGCTCAACACTACAATAAAAGGAAGGACGGAGACGCAATTAAAGACATTCGCTGCAAGTGCACGTGAGTTAATTCGTGAAATATGGCTAGCAGAAATCACCTGGACGATTTCACACTTGGAAGAATGATCGGAAGGCTGGAGGAGAGGCGTAGTGTGACCAGTGTAGTTCAAGAGTTCGGAATCAACAAAGTGTCGTTTCGCGCGCTTGGAAAGCCTTCCGAACCACAGGTACAGCTGTGAGAAAGGTTGGTGGTGGCCTCCCCAGGAAAACAACTGCAGTGGATGACCGACATATCGTCCTACAGGCGAAAAGAACCCGAAACCAGTCAGCAGGCGCCATTGCTCAGCAACTGTATGCAGCAACGGACGAGAAGTGTCGCGTTTTACTGTGTCCAGACGCCTTCACAAAGGTGGCCTATTCGCCCGCCGTCCAGAACGCTGCATCCCTTTGACAGTTTCCCACCGGCGGCACCGTTTAGAGTGGTGCAGGGAGCACAAAAACTGGACATCTCATCAATGGAGTCGTGTCCTCTTTACAGATGAGAGTCGTTTTAGCGCCACAAGCGATTCCCAACGCCAGTTGATTTGGAGAGAGGACGGGACACGGTTTCATCCCAGTAACATCACGGAAAGAGATCGTTTCGGTGGTCCTGGAGTTGTCGTCTGGAGAGGCATTATGATAAACGGGCGGACTGAGCTTCACGTTTTCGACAGAGGTTCTGTAACTGGAGATCGGTATTGCCCGGAGGTGATCCTTCCTCATGTGCGTCTGTTCCGAGGTGTTATTGGATCAGACTTCGTTTTTATGGATTACAATGCACGGCCACACAGGACTCATGCTGTTGAGGAGCTCCTGGAAAGTGAAGATATTACTCGAATGGATTGGCGGGCGTGCTCCCCTGATTTAAATCCGATAGAACATGTGTGGGATGCTTTGGGGAGACGCCTTGCGGCACGATTACATCCTCCTGGGAACACCCGACAACTTAAACAGATGCTGATTGAGGAATGGGCACTCTTACCTCAAGAACTGTTGGACAATCTGGTGCTGAGTATGGGGAGACGGTGCGAAGCAACCATTGCAGTAAGGGGAGGGCATATCCCATACTAAGGAACATCTGCTTGGTGTTCTTCCTCTTGGACAGACAATCATGTGTAACGATACTATGAGTTCAATAAAGCCTTTTTTGTTTGATTCCATACTGTATGCATTGTATTCATTTCTGCGCAACTATGCTTTCGTCATTCTTTCAGAACAAAATGCTGTATCTCATTTCTGAATTTCATGTCTCTCAGATGATTTCTCGTGAAGTTATGACAAAAAACATACCTGTTGCTTAAGTTTTGCACATCAGTATATAAACGACATACCATATATATATGCAAGAGTTTTTTTTTCTTTCTTATTACATTCTCTTGGGCACAGACACAGAAATTATGAAAACTTTTTTATAGCTCAGTAGGAGATTTTGATAAGTTTTTAAACAAAAAAGTGGGTGTATTCTCTCCTGAATTTTCGCATGCATTTCTCCATGGCTTCACGTTTCGCGTTTCTGAACAAAATGAAGAAAATCAAGTATGGTTTTTTGTGTCTTCTATTTCACCATTTGGGTTCAAAGTCGCGAATTGAAGAATAAAACAACGTGTCAAATGCCATTTTCCCAAATAGTTACATTTTCCAATTACAGCATTCACACGCATAATCACACCTACGCCCACAGAGAGAGAAGAACAAAAGAACTATCTTTGGACACATTTGCTACAGAATTTATAATTATACATTTATAATTCTAATGCTAAAACTATGTGCTATATTTTACATTTCTAACTACTTGAGATTTTGAGTCAATTTATATCATTATTGAAGAAAAAATTCTGTCCAAAAGTCTGATTGAAATCAACAATTTTGATGTAAAAATCATAAAGCCGTATACTCTAATTCTTTGTATTTCAGATACAATGATACCATGTTCACAGACCGACAAATAGACATGGTGTTAAAAACAGTTTCTTAGGGTGATCTGAAAATTTTAGAGATTTATCAAAATCTGGAAGTAAAAATGAGAGCTTAGACAATTATTGCTTAAAGAAATCAAAATAGCACATCGTCAGATAAAAAAAAAATTCTGGTGGGTATCATTGCTACCCCTATACCCAATAATCCCCACGATGTTCACATAATATCTGGTTACTCAGCTGTCTTCATAAATTCAACCCGAATCTCCTTCATCGACTCAGGGCGCCATTTTTCACATTCTTGTTATTCACTGAAGACAATTTATATTCAGACGTGACCAAACAAGATACTTCTTGTAAGCATGAGTGATATCTTTTCAGAGAAAAACAATGTTGGGATCATTAGGTGATAGAAGCGTATGCGAGGACATCACTGAGCCTTGTTAGCAATGATGTAGTTGGCGAAGCTAAGTACATAAGGCTATAATGATATTGGAGGAAGTTGAATAATTCATATTCTTCATATAATACAGTGCTAAATGATTACTTTGCTGCGGTGTGGTGTTTAGTCTCGTTGGCCGTCCATGTAAACATCCTTCTTTAGGTGTTGTTTTGTGGCTAAATGTTTCGGGTTGAGAAATGGGGATTGAAAGGGTCATCCTAAATCATAAAACTACTGCTAATAATAATAGACAAGTTTTGTCTGCGTTTCTGTATAATATCGCATTGTTTAGAATTTTGAATTACGGTTTATTTAAAGACCCATATAGGGTATATGATAAAGGATATTTACCTTATAGAACCTAATGGATATAAACTTTTTCAAACCATTTAATCGTCTGCTACCGCCCTTCAAATAATTACATTAGATAAACCTTTATTTGCCGAATTAAGGAATTAACGTTTTTAATTTTATTGTTTGTAGTAATTGTATTGTTATTTGGATCGAAAGGAGGGGGGAATTATGTAATTAACATTACTTAATTAATAAATTTATTTGTTAATTTCTGCTTTCGGGTGTCCTGTATTATTTTTTGTTGGAAATATATAATCTACCTTGTCAAAACCATTAGGACAAACTGTCATATGTAATTGTCTAGAAGGGATATGTTTTATTTATCGTTATTTTAGTCATTACATTAGATAAACATTTATATACCGAATTAAGGAATTAGCAACCTTTTAATTTTATTGTTTTTGTGCTATTGTCGAGTTTGGGTGCAGAATATCATCAAGAAAGGAAAAAAAAAAGATTAAATTATTAACATAACTTATTAATGTTTATTAATTAACATTTACCTTCGGCTGCCCTGCACTATTATTGTCGGGACTATCTAATCTATGTTCCTGTCAATACAATTAGGAAAATTGATCATACTTAATTGCCTGAAAGGGATCTGTATTGTTTACCATATCACCGTTTAAATCATTACATTAGATAAACATTTGAGGAATTAGCAACTTTTTGATTTTATTGTTTGTTCCATTGGGTCAATTTTGGTGTAAAACATCACCAAGAAAGGAAAAAAGAAGCTTCCGAAACTAACATAAGTTAATTGACTTTTGCCTTCGGCTGTCTTGTATTTTTTTTTTTGTCGGAACTACTTAATCTATGTTCTTGTCAATACTATTAAGAATTTTTTTTTCATATTTAATTCTATTTAAAGGAACTGTGTTGTTTATCTTATTGCCGTTTAAGTCATTACATTAGATAAACAGTTAAAGAATTAGCAACTTTTTAATTTTATTGTTTGTGCCATTGGCTAAGTTTTGATGTAGAATGTCAAAGGAAAAAAAAGCTTAAGGGGCTATAGGACCTTTAACAGCTAAAACATTTCGAAAGTTGGTCGAATGCTACTCTCTCTAACGTAAGAAGAAATTCTTAATAGATTTTGACCAAAGTTTTATAATTTTAAAATTATTAATTTTTAAGTCAATGAAATAATTTTCATTAATTAAAATATATGTGAAAAAAAATAAACTATCGAAGATAGAATTTGTTTCCGCGCATAATTTTTAAGAACGTAAGCAACTTACATTAACAACTGTAATACCTATTTACTCAAGAACATAACTTTATAATCATGCAAAGTGATAAATATTTTAACAGATTTACTGGAGTTATTTTACTTTTTATAAGGTTAAAATACAATAACGTATAAAAGACGTTTTTGGAATATTAGCAATCACTAAAAAAGTATACATAATAATGCTATGATTTTGTATGATTTTCCTTTTTATGTATGTATAAGCACGTCCGAAAAATTTCATATTGATACGATGAACCATTTTTGTTTAATCGTGCGCTTAAGCTCTGTAAACGTAATATTGAAAAAAAACAAAAACAAAACAAAAAAAAAACGACTTTAAAGTAAACGTTTCTATGAGAAAAGTCAACAGAGATCTTCATGTTTTTGACTATGTCTCTTAAACTAATTAAAGTACACATATGTGCAATACCAAAAAATGTTCAGAACCGTTTCAGCTATCAATTTAAAACATAAAAAAATTCGAAAAATTAAAGGTTTAAAGGTTCTATGGCCTCTTAAGTAACTAAAAAAATGTAATTAGTAAGTTTATTAATTAACTTCTGCCTTCGGCTGTCTTGTAATATTTTTATAATATTCTTGTACTATTTGTACTATGTTTATGTCAATACTATTAAGGAAAATAGTCAGTCATATTGAGGAAAAATAAGCTTAAGTGATACTAGTAAGTGCCGTTGTGTTAAAAACTGTAAAATAATATTATTATTATTTAAATGCTCTATTGATAAAAGCTCCCTCTTGTTTTATAGAGTAAGATTTTTCCCCAATTAATTTAACGTCTTTTTTATTTAAAAATAATATTGATTGTCAAATAAATGTTATTATTTTTCAAATGGTGTTAGTTATTACTATTCTTACAATGGCAACTGAAAACGATGCGAATAAAATTTTTTGGACTCTGCTCCGATATCAAACATTTGATTTTGTATTATTGCTTTTAAATTATATCCTAACAAAAATGTTATTTCAGTGTCGAGAATATCTAATGTTATACACGATTAGAAAATATATACTCAACTAAAGAAATTAATTCTGTATCTGTATCTGTATCTTGAAATTTACCAAAGAAAGTGAAACTGG
>JAPMOR010050637.1:70797-94665 GCA_026543865.1 Argiope aurantia | reverse complement strand
AAAAGAAATTCAAGAGCAAATAAGTACCAAATTTAACTTAGAATTATTTGAAGCCATGTAGAATTTTACATCATGATGTTTTTCCTGCATTTTCGAAATGTATTCTCGATTTCCTATTTCTACAAAGCATCATCACATTCTGCATTTAGCTTTATATACCTTCACATACCACCCTTATTGTAGTTCCCTTTCCAAAATAAAAGAAACTAGATGCATGTCCCCTAGGAAATCTGTGAGCAAACCACACCAGAGCTTACGAGAATCGAGGGGGGCGCGAGGAGATAAATTCGTGAGGAATGCACTAACCCCTCATTTTGTGTAGACTTCGATGTCGTCTTCCCTGCCCCATGACTCCTCATTTCCGCGGTCATTTGGTGTCAGGTTTGCTCTTCTTACAAGAAAACGCGGGGGGTGTAATGTCTCGGAGAAAGGCACCAAGACATCTGATGAGCCTACCAGTTATACAGTAGGCTCGGATAAAATTGTTTGGAGAGGAAAAAAGGATAGAATTTCTGGGTTTCGTAGCATAGTGGCAAGCGGAAAGAACATACTAGGTAACATTCTGAGGTACTAGAAATAAAATAAATTCCTCAGTGAAACAATTCTAAAATAACTCTACCATTCTTCTGAGTTGATATGATTTATTATTCTTATTCCAGACTCTTATTTTTGACACTCGTGTTTTGACAATATTCATAATGCTATCATATGCTTCACGATTATATGGGAAGATGAAATGATTATAAATAACTTTTATTTAAAAAAAATAAGTTGAAGTAATACTAACACAAGAGAGAGAAAAACTGGAGAATAAAAGTAAATAAAAACGTTTATCAACTTTCAGAATTATTGAGGAATTATGGGATGACAGACGAATCGTCTACAATTCATTCGTTTAAAAACACTAAGGAATTCAAGGATGACAGAAGTATCGTCTACTATCAAATCAATTTCTTAAAAACTGGAGTTGGCTATTTGCATATTTATTTCATGCTCTTGATAATATATTTAACTTTTTGATATGTCTTCAGATTAAAAAATAATTCGAATTTTGAAGAAATGAGAAAAAATAAATATCTCAATCATATAGAAATATGCAGGAAGATTATGAATAAATTTATAAATATGCTTATAAATAATTCTTATTTTAGAAAATTAAATTAATGTAATATTACCACAGGATAGAAAAATCCTGAGAATGAAAATTATTAAAAATGAATGTGACTTTTAGAATTACTGAGAAATTATAAGATGACCGAAAAATTTTCTGCTATCAAATCAATTTCTTTTAAATCGGAGTTGCCTAATACCATATTTATTACTTGCTCGTCAAAATATATTTAAATTAATACTGTGTATTCAGAGTAAGAAAATAGTTCGAATTTTGTAGAAATAAAATAAACATTTGGGATCATGAAGAAAAAAATCAGGAAGTAATTGCTTATAAATAGTTTTTATCTTTAAAAAATAAGTTAAAGTAATACTACCAGAAGAGAGAAAAAAATAGAGAATGAAAATTATTAAAAATGAATATCGACTTCTAGAATTACTGAGGACAGAAGAATCGTCTGCCATCTAATTTCTTTTAAAATGGAGTTGGTTATTTCCATATTTATTTCATGCTCCTTAAAATATATTTAAATTTCTAATATGTCTTCTGATCAAGAAAATAATTAGAATAAGACAAAATAAATATATTGGTCATGCAGAAATAACCTGGAAAGCAAATTGCTTCTAAAGAGTTTTTCCCTAGAAAATAAAGTTAAAGTAATGCTAGCACAAAAGAGAAAAATTAGAAAATAAATTAAAATGAAATCTACTAACTCAAATTTCAAGTTATCATGTGAGAATGTTATTATTTTTTAGTCATTATTTGTCATAATTAATTTAAGTCATTAACCAGTTTAAACCGGTTTGAAACAATCTCAAGACTTCTTTATCAGTCCCAATCCCCCCCCCTCTCTCTCTCTCTCTCTCTCTATATATATATATATATATATATATATATATATATATATATATAATTTTTTTAAACTTTCATTTTCGATTTTTCTAGCTGGCAAACAAAGTTTTGGAGCTCTACCGATTTTGAGATGAAATAACAGCTATGATGTCATAGTTCTAGGTCAACCTTTTAAAAACGCATCTGCTGTCAAAGATACATATGTAATAATAAAACAATACTAATAAAAGCATGTGAAAAAATATATTCAATTAAAAGATGGTGATGAAAATTGCCATTTATGCTTTATTCATTACCTACGCGATTTTGAGGTCAAAATTCCCTAACCAAAACGACATCATGTTCTCACATAATCTATACTTATAATAAAGCTCAATGTGTGTGTGTGTATGTGTGTGTGTGTGTGTGTGTTGGCGCTCTACAGGCCAGACCATTTGACCTACAGGTACTAAATTTGGCCCGCGTATACCTTGGAGGCCGGAAATGTGTACCTGGGGGTTATTTTTTCGAATTTTTAACTAGAATTTTATTTATTTAAAAATTAAGCGAAATTTTGACGTGTTTCTGCTATAACTGCCGAAAATATTACCGCACAAAAAAGATTTTTACATGAAGTTAAAGATAAAAAATTTATCTTTTAAATGATACTACTGTTTTAATCTTAAAATTAAATTTCTATTTTTAATGAATTTTTAAATAAATATTTTAACTATGTTTTTCAATAATTTTTTTCGTCAAAAATAAAAATGAGGATTAAGCACGTTTCGCATTCATGAGAAAAAAATAGCTTTTTTCAAAGTGTTGCCATCACATTGATTAAAGCTCTAACTGAAAATAAATTAAATCTTTTTGGAAATGAAATCTGCAAAGATATAATTTTCGGCACGTGTCTGTAGGAAATGAAACAAATATGAAATATTATTTTTTCTAAAACATAAATTCAAGAAAAATTATTTTATGATCTTTTACACTCTCTATACAGGGTGTTTATTCAGTCCCGGATCCATTTTGATATTTAATGACTCATAAAATAATGAAGATGTAAACAAACTTATGGCATTTATTCATGGAATAACTCATATATTTTCCTTTTCAGTTAGAATATTTTTACTTTTCTAAATATCGTCTGTGCGTCTGGTTAATTTTAGATAATTTCATTTTCCAGTCTAAATATATGTACTTTTCTAAATATCGTCTGCTTATTAATTGCATTTTTCTCTCTTTTGTTTTTGGCAACTATTGAAATGTTATGTTCACTTTTGATGTGTTTGTTCTATGTAGTACTTTTGTATGTGATGTTTTATTCGAGCGGATATTAAGGAGAATGCATACACCACAAGAGAAAGCACAGATTTTATGGTGGTCATATAGTTCATTTCAAATCAACTAAATCGCTGACTTTTAAGAGTTAATTTCCAATCACTTAAACTGACTGATTTGTGAAAATTTGAATATCACTATTCAATAAAAAAAGGATAATTTCAGATTTTCCATCGATCGCATCAAAGAAAATACGCCAATCAGCTCGCAGGTTTCTCAAGGTTAATTGGCCTAAAATTATGAAAATGTTGAGTTTTTCTAAATTTTTAACATTTAAAACTTCATAAATAAGTCTTAGTTGATCGTTTAAAATAGAAACATTCATTCATTTATTTAAAATTTGGTGTGTCCAGAATATTTCTCAGAATATGATACCTTACTGCATTAAATTTAGACTTCATAATTTTCTCAATATATTTATAGGCCGGAACAAAATATTATTATTGATTTCATTTCAATCCTTTTGAAAGCAAAACTAAAAACTGAATATTATGCTGAATCTCAGAAATTTTTGTTGAATTATTGTTTGAGATATTACATAAATTATGAAAAATATTTTGTAGTTAACTTAAGACTTAAATACCGAGCGATTCTGTTTGCAATACTCACATTCAATAATAATAATAATTAATAAATAACAATAATGATGATAAATAAAATAAAACGCTTGGTTTTATTAAAAAATTTAATATTAATTGCAATTTCATTATTTACATTTTAAATTAAAGTTGAAGTTTTGCCGGAAATGACAACAAATTAGCAAAATAATTTACTAAATTGAACGAAACGATCTAAACAGTATAAGTTTGGTATGGCTATCAAAATTTGAAGATTAAAAATGTTTTGTTTGAGAATCCTTTAAGAGAACAGTTACTTAAAATATTTAATTGAAAATTGTAGCGAGCGGTAATACTGGCGAACCGGCTGGTCGCCAAAGGCGGCTAGTAATAAAATAAATGAATATGAATGTCAGCCTTTAGAATAGCAAGATGACAGAAAAACCGTCTGACTTTCAATCAGTTAAAAATACTAAGGAATTCTGTGATAACATAAAGAATAGTCTGCCATCTAATCAGTTTCTTTCTTTTAAACTGGAATTAATTATTTGCATATTTATTTCATATTCGTAACAATATATTTAACTTTCTAATAAATTTTCTGATTTAGAAAAACATATCTGAATTTTGAATGAGCAAGACAAAATAAAAATTTCTTTTCTGTTATATATTAGCAATTGTAAAAAAAGTCTTTGGTTACATTCAGAAGTATATAATTACCTTTCCTAACTGAAATAAAATTTTCATTTATTGCCGCCTTATTATTTGCTTTATTATGCTTAGTTTGTAAATGTAAAATTCAGTTTGAATTTTTTTTATGTTTTCAGTTTCCTAGCGAATGATTTTCAGATTTGAACGGTGGTTTCGATTATTAAGTCAGAAAAAATTTCCAACTTTATTTTTTTAACTTCGGGAGAAGTAAACACAAAGTATTGGATTACAATATGAGTATGCATATATATGATTAATGGAAATAAAATCAACGATTTTCTAAGATGATATAAACTTACATAATCTTGCGACATTTGGGGACGTAATACCCAAATTTGAACGTTTCTTCTTACACATATACTTCTAATGCATCCACTTCAAATTTGGAAGACAAATTAAATTTTAAAAAAAACATAAAAGAATTTTAGATATAATTCTTTTACGAATATTACATATTAGGATATTTCGTGATCAAGATGGCACGATTAATTTTGATTATACTTGAATCAAAGGTTGATTGAATTGATATTGAAAACCTTGATTGATATTGAAAATAGGCTGTACATCTCAAAATATGATATCGTGTTCTTAATACCGATTTAATTACAGAGAGATTGATCGATTAGAATTAGAAAGGTAATATCGATTTAATGAGAGTCTTTTATTGCACTTGCAGTCTTTTATTTTTGAAATGTAGTCTTTTACTTTTTTTGAAGGTGTACACAAGGGTTCTTAATTTATGATATGTATACCACCAGCAATATTGCCATGTAGGTACTCTAGTGTGGAACTCAATGATGACACACACAAGAAGTAGAGCTAAATCAATTTATTAACTCAACTCTGAACTGAGAACACAGTGACTGACAGATCTTCTGCTTTTATACTAGCAGGGAAAGTTCCAGAATACTTTTCTGGAGACAGTAAGAAAAGTCCAGAACACTTATCTGGTAAACTAAAGAAAGGTCCAGAATCTGCTGGGACATGAAATAAAGGAAAACATAAAATCAAGGAATTAAATATTTACACAAACTATGAATCGCATTGTCTCTAGGGGGATTCGAATTTACGATCTCTTGATTAAGAGACCAGGGCTATGACCATTCGGCCATGGGGAGTCGACTGCCTCTTTTCAATGAGGCAATATATTTCATTGTGTTTTGAAATATTTTGTTTATTATATATATAATTCAGAATGCAATTGAACACTATGTTGGTGTGATGGTTTTAAATAAGCAACTATAAATAATATTTTAAATAATTTAAGCATAAAATTGTTAAAAGAAAATTTACCTTATCAAGAAAAGAAAGAAAATCTACATTGCAGAAAAAGAAAAAAAAAGCTTCCTTACAATTTACATATAAGAATCAAAAATATGTTCGATGTCGAATGCAATTTTTCTAAATTTTATGTTACTACCTTCAATTTGTCATTTAAAATAGACATTAAAAAACTTTTGTTTATAAAGAAAGCAAAAAATTACAATTTTCATTAGAATTTAGTTTTCTTATTAAATTAGAGGGAGAAAAAGAGCAGTAATTTGCACACATTTAAAAAATGATTACATTTAATGATTGTTAACTGTTAAATTTTAAACAAAGAAGATGTCATTTAACAAAATATACCCATTCCAAATTAGAAAACAAATTTCAGCATTAAAAGTTTCTAGGGAAGAAAACCCACTTCCATTTAATAACAAACGAGACACTTTAAGGTGTTTCAGTAATTTCCAAAAAATTGCATCAAATTATGTGGAATTAAGAAGCTTAACTTTAAATCTTTAAGGAGCTTAAGATAAACCTTTTAATAGCATTTAACTTTGATTCATAAAAAACTCAACTGATAATTTTGAAATAGTTGTAAAAGACTGATACATTTAAAAAAAAATAAGTTATGGTCTTAATTTTTAAATTTGTGGATATAAATGCGAAACAAAATAATTATTTGAAGCAATTTTAAAATCCTTATAATCTAATTTTCGTTTAAATTTTTAATGAAAATATTCTCCACATAATATTTGGATCGTTTTTACAAGTCATTCTTAATTATTAGTAAAAGAAGTGTTTAAAACCAATTCTCTCAATTAATTAAAAGAAGTTTAGAAATAATTCTTCTTACACTTAAAAATTCTAAATTAAAGATCTAAAATATAGCTTATTTCATTACATTTAAAATATCTTTTAATGCAAACAGAAATTAGGAAAGAAAAAAGTACCATTTTCTTAGTTTTTATTAATCTCATAAGCATGAAGTATTTGTAGTAAAGGGCATAAGAAGTATTGTAAGTACGTATAATTGTAAGAAGTGGATGCTTACAATGAAACTCATGTGTGTGTAAGTCATAAAAGCATGTATACCGTATGAACAATGGACAATGGTCAGCAGTCGTATGGGACAGATGGACAACTTGTGTTTTAATTTTGCACAGAAAGAGATCGGAGGTTTAATACTGCAATGAAAAAACGTTTTTCTGATCCATGAAAATTATATTTATATTGAAAATGGCGAAACCCCTTTCAACAAAACTATACTCATGTTCGAGATGCCTGAATATCTTTGCGAAATTTCCTTCCCTTTTCTTTAAGTATAATTGATGAAATACCCTTGGAGCGTGCTTTATCCGTTAGAGAAACTCACCCAAATGGGTTTGCAGAACAGAGAGTAATTTTTGAGACTTCTCAAAGGATGTCAAAGCATAGATTTGCTTAATGCTATGATTGTATAATCATTTATTTTTCAATCAACAATTCTTTTTCTTTTCGCAAATTTAAAGTTTTGCAGTGAAAAATTATGTGCTTTATTATTATTCAAAGTATTGTCTATCACAAGTCATAATTGTATTCTGGGATGGGAATTAAATTTGTTTAAAAATATATGAATTATAAAATATCAAGCTAATGTTAAAGTTATATCAAAAATATTTAGGTTTTCATCTTATTCAATACGTTCACTAAGTTGTTTATGTATTTATAAATTCTTACAGTTTGCTTAGATAAAAGTGCATACGGAAGTGGAAACCATTAAGTAAAAAGTCATTAATAATAATGTATACATAAGTTACTGAAATGAAAATTAACATAAAATAAATATTTGACGTAATGTTAAGCCAGAATGTGAGAGTAAATTGACCATTAAAATTATATTATTATTTATTATTAAAGACGGCCTATAATGTGCATTAAAAGACGATTTATAATGTGTATTATAAGACGGCTTATAGTGTGCACTATATAGGGCTACAAGATGACTAAATTATACATTTTTTGCAGTTTATCATGAATCGGTATCTTAGGGATTCGACTAAGTATACAATAGAAAATTGGACACTCCCTTGGAACGAGTTGATAAAAAAGTTTTTTATAAGCCTTTTAACCAAACACTCAATATTAGCATCAATAAAACAAAGATATAAGCTTTGATGACAGACGTTAGCTACTCCAAAATTTCGTATGCTGCAATTTAAAATAACTTCAAAATGCAACAAAACAAATTTTAAATAAAGACATCAATTTTGATAACTTATAAACTATTGCTTGCATTTTATCATGAATCCGTATCTCAAGGATTTGGCTAGGTATACTATACAAAATTGGATTTGCATCATTCCCCCCCCCCCTACTTGGAATGAGATGGTAAAAATACTGTCCCTCACATGCCTTTCAATCAACGCTCAGTATCAGTATCAATAAAAACAAAGATCTAAACTTCGATGACAGACAGTAACCACTCCAAACTTCCGTTTACTGCAATCAAAAATAACTTCAAAATACAGCAAAAAGACTCGAAATAAAGGCAAGAAATTTGAATAGTTAAAAATCATTATTTTCATTGCAACCACAAAAATTATCTCATTGAAATAACTTTCCCTTTTCTTTTCAAAAACAAATTCATTCCTGTGTGATTTTAAATGCATAAATTAAGTCCTATTAAATTAACGCATTTCTGGGATTTTAAAAATGATAAAACTAATAAAAAAAATCTCATTTTGATGTAAGATTGAATTCTCGATGAGTTCTGCTATCTAATTTTAAATGCAATTCTTAATTTACAATTTACATGCTAATAAATGCAAAGTGTCCATGCTTCAAAAAAATCTTTTCGCCAAATGACTATAATGGTTCCTTTCATTTTAACCAGGAATCTCTGCCTGTGGGCAAAGAATCTCTAAAAAAGGAAGAATATTGAAAAAAAAAGTTTATTATAACTCTTAAAAAACTATGGCTTACACCGAAAATTGGATGTCACGACTTACTTTTCTTTTTGATTTTTTTCCCTTCTAATATTACTACTCTTATATCTTAGAAATAGCTCGTAAAGGACTTTGGCGCTGACGGCGGCTGGGTTCAAAACTTGGCAATAAATTTGGCGGCTGTAATTGGGAATGACATTTACAGTTCGTAATCGAGTGAGAAAATCCGAAAAAGAACGAACTCCAGCCGTCAGCCTTCTTGGCGACAGAATGTCTGTGAAATAATTTGGAGGTTAACTGAAAGAAAAGAGATAACCACGAGGAGATATCGGTAAAAAAGTTGGTGGTTATTAACATCGAGAAATGGTATTATTCCTGGAGTTTCATGCTTTGATATCCTCGGCCTGTTTATTGTATAGACAAACAAAGAAGTTAGTATGCAAATAATTGGTTTAAGTTAAGCCATTAAAAAGTTTCAAGTAATTAGTTATAATTTACATTTTACACGACTTAGTTATTCTGTGGAGTTAAAATGGTGGCGATGACATGCGATTTAATGCAGTGTCATGTAAATGGAAATTCAATTATAGAACAAATTAGTGAAGTTAATGAATTGTTTCTTATAATTTGCTGACCACCTTTGGTGACTAAATTGCGCGCCGGAATATTAGCTTCCCTGGCTATTAAACTGTAAATATGAAATCTATTCTTGTTAAATGCCCTCTTGTTATTTAAAATAAAACTGAAAATTCTGTATTTGATGGTATCAGTCAAATACATAAAAATTATAAAAATATGTAAATCAAAATTAATTCATAAAAATAAAAATGTAAATACTTTTAAATAAGAGTGGAACTGAATATATTATTTCAAATAAATAGATGGGAAAAAAAGGTTATTAGTATTGTCATGAAAAAAGTAAAAATATAAAATAATGCAAATTTCTATGAATTATGAAACATAAGGATAATATTAATTATATAGTGGTGTAATTGTGATTGTCTAAATAATTACCCGGTTTTAAATACACTATTTTTAATCTTCACAAACACAGCTGCACTACAAAGTTCACAAACACTTATTACTAGAGACACACATAGAAAATTAGGTTAACGAACAGTATGGTGGAGGGATTCCACGGTTACCATCCGCAAGCATTCGGCGTCAGCACAAAGGTTGAGCATGGGAAAACAGTCGACCTCAGGGTGCAGATCTGCTATTCAACTGGTTTGTCTTCTACAAAACCCCACAAGGGGCCCTCTCTGCTCGAGGGGAAGAAGAGATGCTACAACTATTAATTGGCCAAATATAATTGGTTACTATTCATTACTTTTACTTAACTATTAGAAAATTTATAAGCACCAGCGTCAGATTAAATGTGATTCTGTACAATCGTGGGTGCTACTCTGTCCTGAGTTATAAATAAATAATAAATAATAATGAATGAATGAAAATCATTTACATTTTCATAAAATTGCTAAAACAGTATAATAAATCACTAACATGCTGGTTAAATTAAACGTGTGTGTTCTTATGTGAAACTAAATGGACTATTTTTTAAAAGAAAGACATCATGATATAAACAGACTAAGCCAAAATTTTACTTTATTGAAAATTAGTGCATTTGTGTTTCAAAATGAGTTGATATCAAATTGCTTTTCCCTAAAAAAGTAAACGTAATTTAAAAAAAATAGCCATTCTACGTCTCTTCCTTTCTTTCGCTATTCCACACAATCATTCGTTAAACTGATTGAGGAAACTGATTCGTTATTAAAAACTACATTGGTGTGCAAAATTTAATCAACAGGTATGTTTTTTGCCATATCTTCACGAGAAATCATCTGAGAGACATGAAATTCAGAAATGAGATACAGCATTTTGTTCTGAAAGAATGACGTAAGCATAGTTGCGCAGAAATGAATACAATGCATACAGTATGGAATCAAACAAAAAAAAGCTTTATAGAACTCATAGTATCGTTACACATGATTGTCTGTCCAAGAGGAAGAACAGCAAGCAGACGTTTCTTAGTATGGGATATGCCCTCCCCTTACTGCAATGGTTGCTTCGCACCGTCTCCCCATACTCAGCACCAGATTGTTCAACATTTCTTGAGGTAAGAGTGCCCATTCCTGAATCAGCATCTGTTTAAGTTGTCGGGTGTTCCCAAGAGGATGTAATCGTGCCGCAAGGCGTCTCCCCAAAGCATACCCACACATGTTGTGTGTGTGTGTGTGTACAAACGATTCCCAACGCCAGTTGATTTAGAGAGAGGTCGGGACACGGTTTCATCCCAGTAACATCACGAAAACAGACCGTTTCGGTGGTCCTGGAGTTGTCGTCTGGGGAGGCCTTATGATGAACGGGCGGACTGAGCTCCACGTTTTCGACAGAGGTTCTGTAACTGGAGATCGCTATTGTCAGGAGGTGATCCTTCCCCATGTGCGTCTGTTCCGAGGTGCTATTGCATCAGACTTCGTTTTTATGGATGACAATGCACGGGCACACAGGACTCATGCTGTTGAGGAGCTCCTGGAAAGTGAAGATATCACTCGAAGAAACTGGCCGGCGTGCTCCCCTGATTTAAATCCGATAGAACATGTGTGGGATGCTTTGGGGAGACGCCTTGCGGCACGATTACATCCTCCTGGGAACACCCGACAACATAAACAAATGCTGATTGAGGAATGGGAACTCTTACCTCAAGAACTGTTGGACAATCTGGTGCTGAGTATGGGGAGACGGTGCGAAGCAACCATTGCAGTAAGGGGAGGGCATATCCCATACTAAGGAACATTTGCTTGCTGTTCTTTCTCTTGGACAGACAATCATGTGTAACGATACTATGAGTTCAATAAAGCCTTTTTTTGTTTGATTCCATACTGTATGCATTGTATTCATTTCTGCGCAACTATGGTTTCGCCATTCTTTCAGAACAAAATGCTGTATCTCATTTCTGAATTTCATGTCTCTCAGATGATTTCTCGTGAAGTTATGGCAACAAACATACCGGTTGCTTAAGTTTTGCACATCAGTGTATAAAATAAAAATTCCATCACACGATATTTAGAAATCTTCTAAAAATGTTTCATATGTGGACGCAATTCGAATCCTGATAACGATTGTCTTATTCAACTCTCCTATTTAATACAGTTACTTTTAACCCCTTAATTGTTTTATTTTCTTTACTATCTAATAAGATGACAGCTTCTATTTTGGGAATATTTTCTTATTTTGATTCAAATGGAATTCCATTGAATACTTGACTTATCTATGTATTCGAAGTAATTTGAATATTGAATTATTATCGTTACGAATGGTTTATTTTTTGCTTACAACTTTCAAAATTCGATAACTCTATGAACATATGACATTCGGTCAAAACAGTTCAGCGGTTAAATATTCTTTTTCTTATACGTTTTTAATCCAGCTTAACAGTTTTCATTTTCATAAATTTCAAATTTTAACAGTTGTAATTTTGGAATTGATTTTCACCCACTTCATAATGGATATGAAATATGAAATTTTATGCAGACGTGTATTTCTGATGTTGATACAATATTTAAATATTTTTCAGAATTAGAATGTCAGTTTATAGAATTAAATTTAATTAAATCTTGATTTATTATGTGATATATCCTGTAGTGTATTTGAGAAAAAAATTGATTAACATGATTCGATTATATAATTAATAATGAATTGTAAAATATTTTTAAAGACCAAATATGAAAAAAACCCACACTTTTTTAAGAAATGTTTTGATTAATGCAATTAGAAGACAAAACCCAATCTTTTAATTCAAAATCTAGTACTCAAAACAAAATCTAAAAATCACAAAATTTTAAAAATAAATGTAACTAGCAAAACAACAATGATATTATCCTATCTCACCGACTTAACAATCGAAAATTCTAAACCATTAAAGTTGCGACAGAAGAAAACGGGAAAATTCAATTGTATTTCATAAGGATCAATATCATCTGTTGCCAAATCCCTTCGACAGCCGATACATCCGGTCATTGACGTGGAGGTAACTAGATTCTACAATGTCATTATAGCCACCGGGGAACAGTATACCAACCTTTGTACTGATGATATTTTATTAAGAAGCGCGTAGTAGATAAAAAGTGTACAATACTGCATACAAGTATAAAATAATTATACTTTTCGTATAGTATTGTTCTCTGCCATTGACATGGAAGTCAATAGAATTCTACAACGTTTCTATATTCACCAAAAAACCGAGAGCTCAACCATTGAATAGACAATTTTTCATTCACAATTGAGTAACGCCTTTGATAACGTACAGTTCTGTGTTCAAGTATAAGAAAATTAAGCCACAAAAAGAAATTACGAGCATTCATTACAAAAGAGAACACTTCTGAGAAATCATTGTGAAAAAAGAAGAAACATCTTAGGCATTCATCGTATAAAAAGTAAATTTCTAAGTATTCATCATAAAAAGAAATTTCTAAATATCCATTATAAAAAAGAAAATTCTTAAGCATTCATTTAAAAAATCCTAAGTATTCATTATGCAAGCAATTCTCGTATCATTCATCAAAAATTAAAATAAGCCATGACTGCGATAAACATTTAAATTTAATTAAAGTGTTTTATGAGTGTTAGATATCATTAGGTTTCATTTAAACACATTTTGATAAAAAAAAATGTTTACTTTTGAGGATACAAAATTTAAAATGTGTTTTAAAAACATTTTATCTGTATTATTTTTAAGCAACGCAATTAATATGCAATTCGACTTTTTCAATATGCAATTCGATTAATATGCAATATTGCCTTTTGTTGTCCATATTTTTTTGAAAGAAATATTTTTCCAAAAATGTTTGTTAATAGAATACAGAAAAAAAAGGCATTGTTATTTATTTAAGCTAAAATTTAACTCATTATATTCCTCTCATTTTCAAGGAGATATGAAAAAAAGATAGAAAGGAAAAGGAAAAAAATGAATGAAATGTATGGTCGTTTCATTTCTAATTGAAATAAATGACTCTTCCTGTATCCATTGTTCATTTGCTCCCGAGATCGGCGCCGAAGAGACTGCATTGTTCTTTCAATAAAACACTCACTTGCGATACATAATGAAATGAGATACTTAAATCATGCTTTAAATTCAAAATAATCATCAGAGTTAGGCTTTTGTGTGGTCGTTCGTTTCCTTTTGTCACTTTAAAGGCTTTAGTTTCAAAGAGTGGAATATGAATGGATATCTGAATTATACAGTCGTGAATATCCCGAGCTTCACTGTTTATTCGTGAAACTGGTTTAAGATGAACCCAATAAAAATATTTAATCGAAAACCCTTAAATAATTACGAGTAAAAGGGAAGAGATAAAAGTGTTTGTATGAATATTTCAATGTTTTAGTAAAATTGTATTAACGGTGTGCGAACTGATTAATATTAATTCAAGAACTGCAGAAGGGTTAAACAGAGAATTCCGAGAATGTGTACATATAATCTTGATGACCATAACTTGTCAAAAAATAAATAGAAGTTAAGAAACGGGAGAAAATGAGTCTTTTGTTGGACCTGTTGTCTATGTTATGCACCATTATATATGTTACGGCCAAAGTCCCGAAGTTCGGCCAATTCGCGTTTTGGCCAAGTACTTGCAGTACTTGCAATTAATATTGTATAGTCTACTTTGGCCGACCAGTTCGCGAAGTGGCTGGGAATCCTTGGCCAAAGCCCGATGTGATAATGGCAGATGTAATGGCAACAGCAAGAGCAGAACAAATATCTGTAATTAGTAGGAAAAATCGACGCTTATGCAATTCGAAATGCCATGGAAGTTCAACTTGTTGTAATAAATGATGTTTAACACTATCGTAATTGTTTTCATCATTTGAAATTAGTAAAATTCCCTATTAAAACAGAATACTTAAAAATAAGTAAAATGTATTCATTCTTGAATACTTCATGTTGTTCCGAGTACAATAGACTTAAATTTGAGAAATGCATGTACTCACTTTTTTAATACGTACAGGAATTCGAATATGAGTATGTGTTGTTTTTTTTTTCAAATCTGCTGACATTATGCAAACCTAAATTTGCAAAAAGAAATCTCGACTGACATGGTTGGACCCAGATGGATTCGAACACAGACCGTTCGCTCTGCAGCCGAATGCGCTGCCAACTAGGCAAACTCGCATAAGAGCGTTGTCTTCCAAGAAATGTTTTAAAGATGATCGTAAATCTTTTTTCTGCCTCATAGACCTAATGCTAAATTTTCCAGATTACATTCTCTTCCGAAATATCGATTCATAAAATACGAACTTTTTTACAAGGAAAAAAAAACAATATTAAGTGTACATTAAAATAAATATAAGGACATTTATGTATAAAATATAAATAAGGACATGTAAGTGAAATTCGACAGATGGCGCCAACAAAGAAATGTCTTTAAATAATATAAACAACAAAACTATTTTTTATTCATATTTGTTTAATTAGCCCTTTTATTTGCTATTTACCTTTGCAAAAAATTTCATATATTTTGAAGCGATATTTCGGGAGACAATGTGATCTAGGATCTTTAACGTTAGGTCTATGGAGCAGAAAAAGACTAAGGATAATCCTTAAAGGTAATTAACAAATTGAGTACTCAATTTGCCTTTGTATTCATAAACGATACGCAGCGCATTTGCTCAAGATATAATTCGTTATTTTGAAGGGTGCAAATCTAATCTTCACGCTATCACGTTGTTACAGTATATACGTTCACTTAATAATTTCTATTATGACTTTAATATGAGAACAGAATAATGCGAGATTATATTTTTATATATAACAAGCTTATTTTTAATGCAGAGGTGTCACTTATATTTAAACTAGTTTCTGAAACAATTGTACTTAAAAACAGTGCACAGAAGTACTCATTTTTAAATACTTCATTTTTAACAGTGTGTAAACAATCTGCTCTTGCTTTTTTTTTTTTCTTCCTACTTTGGCCAATTGTCCCAAGTCACTTCGCGAATTGGCCTGCCAAAGCCCGAAATCAAGAAAAGATCGGACATTGGCCGGTAAGTTTACAGCAGCGTTGACCAAAACGTGAATTGGCCGATTTCAGGCTGTGGCCGTAACATATATACGGACTAATCCTGCAACTGAATATGGTGGTATATTTCCTGTTGGAGGATTTTTCAAGGGAACCTGGTCCATATTTGTGTTTTGCTTGCAAAAAATCACCGATCCGCCGAGTGGCAAGCAATTCATCGGTAAAGCACATAAATTTTATAATAATATGATTACGAATTCAATTAGAGACTAGAACTCGTATTTATCTACTTTCAATGCATGTTTGATTCCATCGAGCAACTACTGACTCTATTGACACATTGAAAGGGATATTACATAAACGATAAAACCTCACGATTTAAATTATTCAATCCGTTAATAGTTATCATGACGTGAGATCCTTTCTTGATGGAATTCTTGTGATTGAATGGTCAACATGAAGAAGTAGCAGTATATTCCAGTCACATTCACCAGATCTCAAGCTAAAAAAAATTTTGGATGTATCTGAAACATAATATTTTTATTTTTAGTTCAGCTTTAATCGACAAATTTAGAACAACCATAGAAAAAATACATGCACTATACCAATTTGAGATATTTGCTAAGTTTGCGCTACAATTCTATCGCTTTGACATATTTGCTAAGTTTGTGCAACGATTCTATCGCTTCTATTACATGATGAGATTCAAGATTTCTGTTATTCAAATTTTTCTACAAAATTTCCATGCAATAGTTACTTAAAGCTTGTCTATCTTTAAGAATCTCAGTTTATGATATTAATTATAGTGGTACTATTAATAGATTAAATTAATTAATATTATTGAGCTGCCTTTTAAACATATAGTTTTTTTTTCTCTTACAACTGTGATATTCTTAATCATTTTAGTATTTATTCTCTTGGAAATGACGCAGGGCCGCGGTGGTCTGGTGGTAAGGTCTCGGCTTCGGAACCGGAGGGTTTCAGGTTCGAGACTCGATTCCACCAAGAACCGTCGTGTAAGGGGGTCTGTTGCACGTTAAATCGGTCATGACAAAACGTCCTCCCGCTGGTGTGGAGTTTTGTGGAGAGGGGGGTGCCAGCTCAGGTGTCGTCCTCGTCATCTGACCGCGGTTCAAAATTACGAGGTCCGTCCCAAAATAGCCCTAGTGTTGCTTTAAAATGGGACGTTAGTATAACTAAACCAAACCAAACCAAACTTGGAAATGACGCATGAATCAAATATTTATAATTAGAAATTCATGCATAAATGAATTACTTTTCCCATTGTAAAATTAATTAAAAATAATTGTGTAAGCAATAATTTATTTACACAATATATTTTCTCTTTTGTATATAAGAAACCATTTAATAAGTTCAAGAAATTATTAATAAAGTTCATTAATGGAATTGAAATGAAGTTATTTCATTTATTAATTAAAAATTTTAAATCAGTCTTTAAATTTTTTTTTATTTTTAGTCATTTATTTTAAGAAGACATATATAAAATAAACATATATATATAAACATAATAAACTTGCTGATAAAACTGCTAATAAGCTAGTTATTTGCTAATGCATAATTTGTCGTTTTTCTATAAAATGATTTGTAAAGAATCATTTATTTAATTGCAATCAAATGTACAAACTGTTTCTAGAAGTTGGAATTTTAAATAAGATGCTATTGTAAACATAATTATTTCATAATTTCATGCAGTTAAGACGCAAAATTTATTAAAAAAATATCCAAGATATTCATTTTTTTATATTTGTGAAAACCATTTTTCTTCATTAATTGTGATAGAAGAAAAGAAAAGTACTAAACTGAAGGCAATAATTTATCAAATTTCTTTCCAGTGTTTGCGCAATCAGTTTAATTTTTGTCGAAGCTCATTAAACGTGTTCCGAATTACCGTGCAAAGAAATAAAAAACGTCCACGAAGTTTATTGAATTGCGAATAATTAGTCTTATTTTTCTAAAAGGCATAACATGCTAATGTGAAATATTTATGCTCTGTCACGAGCGCTTATTAGCAGAGTCATAAATCAAATTAGTTTACACAGAAGGCTGGATATAATACTAATCAGCATGGCCTGAATATTGCTTGCATCTGTTTTCAAAAAGACCTGATTTATCAGTTAGGCTAAGTTTGGTTTAGTTAGCTTAGTTTCCATTGTCCCATTTGAAGAAAACATTAGAACTATTTTGATATGGATTTCGTTATTTTGAACATCAATCAAATGACGAGGACAATACCTGGATTGTCATTCCAATCTCTTACTTCCTGTATCATACCAATTTGTAAACTTATGGCAAGATTTGACGTGCATCAGTCTCACATACATAACCTATGTTGACTTATCTTAACCTATACTGAATTTCGAACCTAGAGTCATCCACTGAAGAAACAAAGACCTTATTAAGAGATCACTGCATCTTGCCAAATAGAATATTAGAAGACAGCCGAAAAATTGAGAAATATGCCACTTGAAAAAGGAGAAAAAAATCATTTATTTTTAATGTAAATCTAAATAAATGTAATTAATCGTTAATCAATTTCCTGAATCTATCCAAATAAATAGTAAAACCAAAGATCAATTTCCCATTCCCAATCACTGGGTCGTTTTCACCAATTTTTATATTCAAATTTATGACTGATACATATACCATCAATAAACACCTGTCCCCACCATTCTCCATATTTCTTTTAAATCAAATAATAAAGCATACTTAATTTTACATTCTAATAGGAAAATCTTCAGTAGTCTCCAATCTTCAATTTTTATATTATGGCTGCTAAGTATGCCCTCAATACACGCGCCTGCTCCCATCACTTTCCATATTTGTGTAAAATAAAAAAACAAGACATATTGCACATCCTTAATATGAAAATCATCGGTAGTGTCGTCAGTCAGTGTCCCTTTTCTCCAATTTTTATACTCAAACTCTATCCAAATAAATAGTAAAAACAAACATCAATTTCCCATTCCCAATCACTGGGCCGTTTTCTCCAATTTTTATATTCAAATTTATGACTGATAAATATCATGACTGATGACCATCAATAAAAGCCTGCCCCCCACCATTCTTCATATTTGTGTTAAATAAAAAAATTAAGCATTTCATTTTACATTCTTAATGGAAAAATCTGCGGCAGCGGCGACAATCAGTGTTCCGATTTCTGCAATTTTATTCCATGACAAAACTCATGACCCTCTAGATAGGATCACCTCCCAATCTCAGTGGAGATAACGAAATAAAACTTCGGCAGTGTTCAAATCTTCAACAACTGCACCAATTTTGTTACCTTTATTCACCAATGCATAGCTAAGCAATTAAAATTCTTTATGTTTCTTGTGTAAGTTTAATTTAAAATAATTATTCCAAAGTTGGTTTACGTTGCTAAATTAATCATAATAATATAATTGTCGAAGAGTTGGATGTAAACGGCTAGTTACAATTTAATACAGTCAAGAGCATTTTAATTTGCTGGTTTAGATGACTAGTAACAATTTAATACATTCAAGAACTTTTAAGTTAAGTTTGAGCTATATTGATTATCTCAATGGAACGGGAATTATAATGGTAATATTTGAAAATATTAAATAACTAAATATTTGATAAGAAAGAACTTTTATGTTCAAAAATAATTTAAACTAGAAAGGAAAAACACAATCAGTTTTATAAATGAGTCTGGTTACAATTTAATGTATATAAGACCTAAGGGCAGTATCGATTATTGCAAGTAAACGATTATTGTAATTGATGACGTCATCAAAACGCGATATCAAAGAAGAAACCAATCGATTATTTGACAGTGAAAATTAACACAAACGAAAAGAGAGGAAGATAATTAATTTGACTAAACGAATATTAACTGCCAGATTTGAATAACATATTACATTACTTGTCTTATATCTATTAAATGTATCGAGTCCTCCACTTTGAGTAGCGGTGATCAATATTTGAGAGTTCATAAACTCGCTCTATTCTCAATCCAACGGAAACAAGAAACGACTTTTTTACTTTCAAACTGACCATTAAGGGAATCTTAACCTTCTAAGAAAAAAAAATAAACACTCCTTCCTAAGGCTCAAGAAAAGCAATGTTGTTACAGCTAATAAATTGTCTTTCTGGTACCAAAAAACGGTTCCCTCCTGGAACCCGATGGTTTGTGCAGGTTAAAACTGTACTTAATCGTTTTAGGGCCTCTGTGATGAGGTCCGGAGGCAAGGCGGTTATTGGATGGCCGGGGCGATTTATTTCCACCGCAAATCTGAGAAAGACCATCTACTTTGGGAGGGAGACGCTAACCCGTTTAACCCGACAATCGTTACAGGGTTACAAATCGTCCGGCATGATTAGTTTCCCCTTTTTTCCTTTTCTTTCTGCTTCCTTTTTTCAGCCCTCCCTCTTCGATGCTGGATCTAAGTTAATCCATCTTTTTTCCCTCCACCATAGAAATATAACTTTCATTTTTGTTCTGGTGAAGTTGAAAGACATCTGTAAGACAGATTCAGAAGACGAAAAGGGTGATTTTCAAATTCTGGAAATAATATGTATTGTAATAAGAGCTGTATTATCTGAGATGCAACATATCCGGGGTAGCGTGGTAAATATTGAATGCGCTCTGTTATAATGATCCAATATAATGGATTATGTAAATTTATATTCTATATTCACGATTATTTGTTCCAGGCTGTAAATATGAGTTTATTTTATTTATCAAAAAGTACTGAATATCTTATGGCTAATGCTTCCTAAATGAAATACAGAATATCTCATCACTCAGTGCCTGCTGAAGTAGGTGTAAACTATCTCTTGTCTCATTGATTATTGAAGTAAATTCGAATATCTCATGACCCACTTCTAACCAAAATAATAGTAGAATATCTCATGACTCAATGCTTGTCTAAAGTAGGTACAGAACAACTCTTGCCCAAAATTGCTGAAGTAGGTACAGAGTATCTCATGACTGAATGCTTGTCTGAAGTAGGTACAGAGTATCTCATGACTGAATGCTTGTCTGAAGTAGGTACAGAGTATCTCATGACTGAATGCTTGTCTGAAGTAGGTAGAGAATATGTCATGTCTCATTGTTTGCTGAACTAGGTGCATAATATCTCATGCTCAATGCTTTCTGAAATATATGCAGAATATCTTAGGGCCCGATGCTTGCTGAAGTGAGAGCAAAATATCTCATGGCTCAGTGCTTGCTGAACATATGCCTACTGAAAATTTCTTACTGAATCAATCCGAGGAATTCAATCTCGAGTAACTAATCCTCTGATTTAGTTTAGTTAGTTTAGTTATATTAACGTCCCGTTTGAAGAAACACTAGGGCTATTTTGGGACGGACCTCATAATTTTGACCCGCGGTCAGATGACGAGGACGACACCTGAGCTGGCACCCCCCTCTCCACACCACACCACACCAGTGGGAGGACATTTGGTCAGGACGGATTTAACGTGCAACTGACCCCCTTACACGACGGTTCTTCGGTGAAATCGGGTTTCTAACCTGAAACCCTCCGGTTCCGAAGCCGAGACCTTACTACAAGGCCACCGCGAGCCTTAACTAATCCTTAGAATAACTAAGATAGTCCCAGAATTCCTTCGTAGACTCTCAATGTATTACCAATCACATCTAATCTTTGGACGACCAGGGTCCATGTTCACGTCTGGAATGGATTTCGGAGAAATTTGGAAAATCATTCAACATACTATTTCCACACAGAATAAATACATTATAAAGCATAGAACTTAACTATTTATTCTAGTAATATTTATAATCAATTACAAATTTAGACTGACAACAGTTCGGAGCAACTGTATCAGCGGCCAAACAACATCTGAATTTAGCAAAGTTATATAAAAAATTCCGTTTTAAAATTATCTTAAATAATCTTTGTAATTAAGAATAATAATTAGATGAAAAAGGCGGAACCAAACTCTCTAAGCTTCCATATTAGTGATAGGATGTATGACACTTGACAAAATTAAAGGTTTTTTTTTTTTTTATTTCTCATGAAATGGATCTCGAATTTTCAATCCTCCAGTCAGTAAACCATGGCTCTGTCTTGAGGACAGAGCCTTGGTCACCCCATTTTCAAATTAGCCCATATGAGTTATACGGATATTGGAATGTTCTAAAAATTATCAAATATCATTACATGGATGGATATTTTATTCTATATAAACATGTGCCCAATCAAAGGAAATTCTGTTAAATGCATATATTTTGCGTATATTGGAATGTATTCAGAGCTTTCATAGCAGTTAATTATTACCCCATAATTTCACCTTCAGTTGTCATTAATTAAAATCGAGGAAAATCCGGAATGAGTTTAGTGGACGATGCTGTCGATTTGAAATTCTTTTATGAAAGCAAGGGTATATGTATAGTTACTGAATATTGATTTCATGTTGCTTTTTATAGTACAGGCGATGGAAAATTACAAGTTCTCGTAAGATTCTCGAAATACCTATATTGAACTTAATGAGCATTTTGCCTAATTGCAAACTTAAGAATGCACGCATCTGCCATACCTGTACACATTCATTATGAGATGCAAATAATGTAGTTTTATTTTATTCTTTATTTGCTTTTAATCGTATATTTTATTCACTCGAACTTATTTTATTCAAACAACAATCCCATGTCTAGAATAGCAATGTCTTTTGAAACAAGATCAACAATAAGATGCGGATCATAACTTTTAGAATTAATACAATTATACTTTTACTAGCTTATTAATTTTGGTAGCCGCCTTTGGCGATCAGTTGATTCGCTGAAAAGATTCGCCGTATTTAATTTCAATTAAACCTCCTAGGCTTGATTATGCCAACAGCTTCCAAACAAGTACTTTTAAAGAATTATATTTTGGTGGACAATTGTTATTTTACTGTTCCTTAGACCTATTTTGCTTATTATCTGCATGAAAAATACTAACAGAGTAAAGTTCTATTGTAAAAGTATATTGTAAATGTAAGAGTAAAATGTAGCAATGTAGTAAATGTAGAGTATATTGTAAATGTAAATATTAATCTGTTTTCTAATTAAGCGCTTCATTCCCGCTACCAGGAATTTCAATTTCTTATTTTGCATTTTTTTATAAATATGCAAACAATAAACCGAGTAACTCTTCCTTTCTTTCGGTAATGCTTCATAGCTTAGGCAATTTCAGACATACTAATACGAAGTTTTTAAACAAAAAAATAATAATAAATAAATAAATAAAATAATAAAAGAGAAAGTGCTTGAAGAATATTTTACCAAATATGACTAATAGGACAGAGAAATGATATCAGAAATTAGACTTCTTATTCTTTTTTTCTTCACATTTATTGACTAAAACAACATCGAAAATAATTCTTCATATCACCATACATCATCACCATTTTATTACATTTACTGTAACACACACACACATAAAAATATGTAAGGATATCTCTTAATCTAATTTAAATTCTACTCCTAATTTTTGTCTTAATTTAACCCATATTAACTTCCTTCTAAAATATTTTGCATTTCCTGACCCAATTCCCAATCGTTATTTAATTAATTCTGTACGAGCTCTGTAAAACTGCTCACTCCAGCATTTTCTCACTCTCCGAGTGCAGTGATTAGAAATCCTAAATGTTTGCAACATTCTTTTAAAAATACCTAAGATTCCCTATCCTAAATAGACACGTGTCAAAGAAATCGTGATCAAAATATTATATATATATATATAATTTAATCCAAATTAATTTCTTAAATTTTTGCCTATTTCGGCCCATGTCGGGGACATTCTAAAATGTTCTCTTGTTTTCGATCCCATTCCACTGTTGAAGCTTGTAAAAATGATGCGACATCAGTTCCACGTGTCAAGTGAAAATGATCCCTTCGGTGCCCTTACTCAAGGTCAATACGAGTATTCAATCGACGCGTGGCCGGAAATCCTATGTTATATAAGACTAGTGTTCATTTGTTTCGTCCCTTCCTTATTTCTTTTGTTCCGCACTGTTGTGGACGTGTTCTGTCCGCGCCCTGCTTGTAAATAAATTGCTTTTCCGGGATAAATTAAAAGGAATTTTAAAATGTAAAATGTATCTTCTATATCTTCAAA